>JAADXF010000160.1:0-36044 GCA_023337575.1 Pythium chondricola
AGATTTCGACTGGTGCGAGCTGAACGAGCTTGGATCCACTTTAGGAAGTAACGCTAATATGCCTACTTTCTGTCCTTAACGCTACTTTTCAAGTATAAAGTATAGCAAAGTGCAATATAACCGTAATATAGCCCCTAGACCCCTGCACCCCTATGCCCTAACCCCTAGAGTTTTGGCAGGTTGCTCTTGCGCCGTGCGCAGCTAGCGCTGCGCACGGGCTGCGCAACCTGCTCGAAGCCAAGCGAGATTGTATAAACCCTAAATCCGCTGCGCTGCGCTCCGCGGTCCGAGGGGATCGGCACTTGTCCCCGCGTGTAGACCCTAAATGACTCAGAAAATAAATTACGAAGTATAATGTTCCGTCCCTGTGCCGATAAAGTGGATCCAAGCAGTTCGGGTGCGAACTGCGTCACGTCAACCGTCAAACGTCAAACGGCGTCTCCTCTACGTTCAAATTAGTGACTGCGGACATTTTAGTGACAGTTCAGTTTGAGAGGCTGCTTAAAATCAGTGCATTCCTGAGTAGACTGTTGGTTCAACCAACTTGGTTGGCTTGAAGGTGTTGACAATGGTGGTGCGAGCGCTCTTGGCTCTGGCGGCGCGCCGCGCGTCGGCACAACCGCGACTACTTCGAAGCTTTCACGCATCAACTGTCGTGCTAGCTCGTCAAAGCCGACGTGGTGGTCGAACGGTAAAAGCAACTTCTGCGCCAGCGTCCAAAGCCTTTGAGGTACGTCCTCAAATTTGTGTCAATTTGTTGCCATTGCTTTCGCTGACGTCCGTTGGTGATACATCCATTGCAGTCCCTCGACCATGGTGATGATGATGACGATGATGAAGATGGTGGTTCCAATGGCAAGCTGAAGAAGACCGTCAAATTCTTCACCAAGGACGAGCTGGAGGAGAACCCAAACCTGCACGCACAGATTGACGACGATGACGATGACGATGAGCTCCAGGACGAAGAGACCAAAAAGTTTCTGAAGGAAGTCGACGAGCTCTTCACGCTGGATCCAACTGAATTCGATAGACGCCTCTCCAAGGTCGACGCCGATCAGGTGGACTTCCGAGGGAATCCGTCTAGAGGCGCTCATCATGATGACGACAACGAAGATGGTGGCAGCTCAATGGATGACAAGGAGGAAGAGGACTTTGATCGAGCCGAACGCATCCCAAAGAAGCGCCTGCTCCGCGTGCTGGATGAATTTGATTCGAGGAAAGCTCGAGTCGGAAAGAACGCCGAGTCGATGCCAATCCCAAGTACGTTGTCTTCCGATCGGCCATTCAACTGACGCGACTCACTCTGTATCGCAACACAGAGACCAAGGCGACTGCTCCGCTCGAAAAGAAGACCAAGAAAATCGACCCTGAGCGCATCTCGCACCGGCAAGAACGTGTAGAAGGGTCCGTGTCGGAGTTTGTCCAGAACTTGCTCCTGGAAGACTGTGCGATGACAGAGGCAGACGTGTTCCCTCACATTGTCGATGTTCGTACCTCTCCTGTTATGTGTCGTCACTGATGACCGATGCTGACGCTTGCTTTGTCGCCACCTGTAGTCGAGTGCATCGCCAGATTTGCGCCGTATCGTGCTGTACTGGGAGGCTGCGCGACGCAACTCCGTGACCAATCAAGCGATCGCCAAGAAGAAAATCGAAGGCGTGCAGAAGCGCCTCGGTAAGCTTGAGCGATGGATCCGCATGTCCGTGGCGCGACACCTGAACCTGAAGGTACGATATCAGAAAGGAATGATCGACCGCAATCGACTTGATCACCTATTAACTCGTGTTGCACTGTGTAGTACTCGCCCATCATCCAGTTCAAGCGGCACAAGGAGGACGAGCAGGACAAGATCCGCGAGGTCTTTGACCAGGAGATGGCCTGGCTTGAGCGATTCAAATGAACACAATGCAGATAGATTTGAACATACACGCGCTGTTGTGCACCCACTCCTCGGTTACAGTCATGAGCCACGATGAGGCTACAACACTCTCATTTTTGAAGCAGCTCGTAAATGTCCTTGCGCGTCTGGAGCGAGGTCGGAATGTTGCGGCGCATTTCATCCACCTTTTCCAAGTCTAGCTCAGCGTACACGATCGCTTCGTCGTGCTCACACGTCGCAACCACTTCGCCCCATGGCGAGATCACCGTCGAGTGACCCCACGCCTGGTAGCCACCCTCCGGGCCACGCGCTGGCGATGCCGCCGCGACGTAGAGCTGGTTGTCCACGGCGCGACCCTTCTGCAGCAGTTCCCAGTGCGCAGGACCCGTCGTCAAGTTGAACGCACCAGGGAAGACCAGCACCTTGGCGCCCTTGCGGGACATGAGCATCGACAGCTCTGGGAATCGAATGTCGTAGCAGATGCCGACGCCGATCTTGCAGTACGGAGTGTCAAAGACCGTCACCGAGTTGCCAGCCGAGAGCGTGTCCGATTCCTTGAACGTGATGCGGCCTGGTACATCAATGTCGAACAAGTGCACCTTGCGGTGCTTGGCGAGGATCTCACCCTCCGGTGAAAAGATGATGCTCGTGTTGTACACACTGCCGCTGTCCTTCTCTGGGATCGAGCCACCGATGAGGTAGATCTGGTGCTGCTTGGCCAAGTTGGACAGCGCAAGCGTCGACGGGTGGTCAGCCGCGTTCAGCTGATCCTTCTTGGACGGGATCTCCTCCGCGTACTGCGGGAAGGACGTGGTCGCGTACGGCGAGTTCCAGCATTCCGGGAGGGACACGACCTGTGCACCGTTGGCGGCGGCTTCGGTCACGGCACTCGTGGCCTTGGCGATGTTCTTCGCCTTGTCATCACCGACGAGGATCTGGCAAAGAGCGATCTTGAACTTGTTCTCAGAAGCAGCGCTCATGGTGCGGACGTGGTTGTGGACAAGCGAGTGGCGATGGAGACTGGTGGCGCGTGTCGCGAGGCGGCCAAGCATTGGGCGATGCACGAGCTGATGAGCAATCGCCGATCAATTGCGTGACCAAAGAGTTCATACGAGCCACTGGTCCTAGAACTGCTTGCTAAAACATCATATCAGGCACAGAGGTCGAAAGTAAGGTGGTCCACATGAATTTAGAACCCAAGAATTGATGCACTTCTCGAACACATCTCGGGTCAACTCTCAAGATGAGGGTATGATACGCTGGATCCATCGCTCGATGCGGATGGAACGGAAGGACTAATGGGCGTGGCTTCCACCGTAGTTTCTTCGCCATATCAGACGCTTCAGCTACTCGCCTCCGCGTGGTGCTGGTGGCAACGACAACTCGGCTGCGATCACACTGCTTGGTCTCGGCGCTGTCGTTGGGTGAGTGATCGCGCTGGTTATATCGAGGTCACTCACCACGCTCGGTTTCTCATGGTCGAGATGCAATGCAACATAGCGGTGTCGCGTACGTGTACTACGATCCCGATGTGCTGCCAGAGCCTGTGAAGAAGTGGCTGCCGATCCAGGAGCCAAAGGGCCACGGCATGAGCCTGGAAGAGTACGAAAAGTGGCGAGCTGCCCAGGGTGGATTCCCAACACCAACCGACAGCAGGCAGGCGCAAGAAGAGACTTTAAAGTGAGTGCTTTTCTATATGTTTACAGGGGCATGTTTGTGCGGGGATACTGACGATTACTATAGCTCCGAGGCGACTTACGAGGTCGAACCACCTGCTCTGACAGGTGTGTGCGTCTTTTGTGTCTCCACCTTATCAAGCACCATCATGAACTGACCGTCGCGTGCTCGTATCAGATGGCATCCCGGTGCCTCGTGGGGAAGTATCCAAATCCGAGATGAAGGCGTCGATTGAGAAGCTACTTGCGGAGGCGCGAGAGAACGAGGCAGCTTTCTTGGCCGATTTGAAGAAGAGCAGAAAGCCGCTGGACGACGAAGACCGTCAAATGGTGAGTACGATTCACACTGCTTTCACTACAGTATCGTGGTTGATACTGATGCCTCTGCCTAGATCCAAGCGTTCAAGGACGAGAAGGCCCGACAGAAGAAGGAGCTCAAGTTCATTGCATCGAGCAAATGATGATAGCAGCACTGGTGCGAGCGAATGGTGCAAACCGTAGGGCAACCAAGTGACTATATCGAATGGTATTCAAGGTGGTGCTGATATGGAGTCTATTCCGTCTTTGTCTTTCCCTTGATCGTCGCCTGATCGGCTGGCTCAGTGCATGTCCACTGCCAGAAGGTGCAGTATGCCAATGCCAACGCGAAGTGGAGGCAAGAGAGTGTGGCAAACACGTAGTCGAAGATGTGGGGGTACCGCTGCGGTGCAGTGATGGTAGCATGAGCGAGGTGGATGCCGATTGCTGCCACTGTCGACACCTGCGAACAGTCTAGTTAGACACTCGTTCAAGCACGCAAGCAGGCATGAGCTTGCTTACAATCGTGTACACTTGCAGAAATCGCGATGGTCGACCATCCAAGTCATGGCCAGGGGCACGGCGTGTGGCGTCTACAGCTCCCGACTTCATTGCGGGCACAACCGCGAGCAGGAAAAATGACACTTGAAGCACGATGTACGGGATAAGGACGCCATCCTTCTGGAGCAGGAAGAACATGCTGGATCAACGACACGCATTCATGGGTCAGCGAGTATTCATGCCTGTCGATTAGTCGGTACCGCCACGTACCTAAATGCTGACACAATGCTGAACCATGCGGCCAGCAATGGAGTGTAGATGTACAGCACCGAGATAGGGAGCAGAGGCAACAGGATGGACTTCTCGTGGACTACCGACAGCACACGTCACTCAGCATGTCACTCAGCATAGCATCGACCCCTCAAGTAAGCTCACCTTGGAATGAGAACAAGAAGAACGCTAATGAAGTGTTGATGAGGGCGAGCAGGAATCGAAACTTGGTAGGTTTACGTCGAAGGAGGTCCACGGCCGAAGGCAGGAAGCCTACAAAGGTCGCGAGCGTGCTAATCACACCCACAGATAGTCAGATATGGTGCTGTCATGGTATCACAATCAAAATCACAGCGTACCACAACCGCATCTGCGTCACTGGGGTGATTCGGCGTCTCAACTTGAGCACGAGATCGGCGACGCACCAAACGTTGGCGACCTTGTCCTCAAAGAGGCCACGGCTGAACGGGAACACGCGGTGAAGAACTAGACCTCACAGCCAGTTATCAGTGGATTGGAAAGCCCGACACCACTCAAACCTGTTTGTACCTTGGCCCAATGATGTGATGCAGGTTTCACCCGACCGCGGGTACGCACAGAACGGATACCAGAGCAGAGCGAAGGTCGCGATGACTGCGACAGCGAGCTTTGCGATGTGAAGTACAGTGTGTCGACGGTAGATACACTTGGATAATAGATACACGCCGAATGCAGGGGCGTAGTAGAGGGCCATTTGCTTGAAGTTGAGGGCCAGGCAGAACGACACACTCGCCAAGAACTCTTGATCCTTCCACAAGAGTGCCACAGCAAGCGCTGTGAATCCGAGGCACACGTTGTTGTACTATCAACCAAGCAAGCATCAGAGTCATGCGTGAGTCACCCAGTGGCAAATGCCGCGTCAAACCTGAAAGTGGCCGTGATCAATCAGCAGAAGCGATGGCTGGACGAGGATGACCAGAGACACGAGACCCTTCTGGCTCCACGAACTTGTACGCGCTACGCGGCGAACGAGAAGAAGCACGGCTGGAATGAAGAGCACAAGATCACACAGAAGCACTGATACCCGCATGAAGGCCTTGCTGGTGGGCGACTCGTAGCCGCGCGACGAGGTGAGTGCCACCAGTGGTGGCTCGACCACGTTGGCGAGCACACCGAACACGTATGAGACGTACGCGGTGAGCGGAGGATAGTCCAAGCCCCAGTACAGCAGATCGTTCGAGGATGTGTTGAAGTACCAGTCGGAACTGGGCAAGTTCAAGGTGATCTCCATCCAGTGGCGCTGTGCTTCGTAGTCGCCATACATTGGCGGTGTGCCCTTCCCAGAGTACGAATGAAGACCCACAAGCCATCGCGCCAGAACGAGAACAAGTATGACGAGCACGTTTCCTTCGCGCTTCATGCCGTCGCTCTCAAGGCGCGCCAAGGCGCGTGCCGCGATCGACTGCGCCGCCGTTGCTCCCATTTTGATGCAGCTCCACACGGTAGTGACACGAATGCAATGACAACGGTATCTCAAAAATGTCAAAGGTAGGTGTTTCAAGGAGCAAAAAAGGACATCTGGAGATCATCATTTCCAAAAGAAGGTGCAGAGCATTGTCGACTGAACTTCAAGCGGTGACGTGACGGGCCAGCAATCGTCGACAGGAGTGAGCAGATCCACTCGGGCAGGTCCATTCTATCTTGATCCTCGCAAGCGCCAGCACCAAGCATGTCTCTCTCCAACCGTGTGGCTCTCGTGACGGGCGCAGCGTCCGGCCTCGGCCGCGCCACTGCGACGCGCTTTATCAAGCAAGGTGCCCGTGTGATTCTCTGCGATCTGCCGACCAGCGACGGCCGCAACGTGGCACGTGAGCTCGGCCCAAACGCCCACTTCCAGCCGACGGATGTGACCAACGAGGATGAGGTCACTGCGGCACTTGATCTTGCCGAGTCGTCGTTCGGCCAGTCAGTCAGTGTGGCGGTCAACTGCGCTGGCATCGCCCATGCGATCAAGACTCTTGGAAAGAAGGGCCCGCACCAGCTATTCCAGTTCCAACAGACGCTCCTGGTGAACACGGTTGGCTCCTTCAACGTCGCCCGCCTTGCTGCTGAGCGGTGAGTTACTACGTCGTACACTTTCAGATGAGTGTGACGACTAAATGCTACTTTCCGTATTATAGTATGTCTAAGAGTCGTGGTCTCGAGTGCGGAGAGCGCGGCGTGATCATCAATACCGCGAGTATCGCCGCGTACGAGGGCCAGATCGGTCAGGTGGCGTACGCTGCCAGCAAGGGCGCGATTGTCGGCATGACGCTGCCAATGGCCCGCGACCTCGCGTCGTACGGCATCCGTGTCAACACGATTGCACCAGGTATGTGAACATTAATGTCTGTGTCTCTCTCTGTGCAGTGAATCAACGATCTAACCGATTGCAACTGTAGGTCTGTTCCGAACCCCACTGCTCGCTGGTCTCCCCGAGAAGGTGCAGCAGGAGCTGGGCGCGACTGTGCCATTCCCAAGCCGTCTTGGTGATCCGGCCGAGTACGCGCAGCTCGTGCAGTCGATTGTCGAGAACAGGATGATCAATGGTGAAACCATCCGTCTCGATGGTGCGCTCCGTATGCCTCCAAAATAGATGTGAGCAGCTAGGCTGCCAGCTCTATTATAATAGGGCTGACCAAGAGTGCCACAATGAAGTCGTCTTATATTCTATGCGGAGCCTCCACATACTGGCAGTCGACGAGGGCGAAGATGTGATGTTCACTCTCGATAGCAGACACCTCCCCCAGCCCATGCACTTCGACTGCTCGTTCATAGATGTGATCGAAGTCCACAATGGACAGCGCACTCAGCTCCTGCTTGATAAACTTGGAAAAGAACACGCGCGTAAACGTTTCGGGTCCCGTGAAGTATAGCACTGCGAAGAAAGTTTGCGGCCGACAGTATGCCTTCAAGTCCAGCAGTAGTCGACAGTTCCTGAACTCGACCACGGCCACACTACGGTGTAGTGAGAGCTTCGTCACATCTTGGCGTCGAACGATCGTGGCTTTGATGAGAGCTTCCATCACGTCATCCACAGAAAGAGTGGCCTCTCTAGCGTCTTCGTCTGGTAACGCGACCACTACATCAATCACAGACCCGTACGCCGCGCCCCGTGGGAATGGTCCGCACGAGTAGACGTCAGCGCCAATGATACCCTTCTTGATGGTCTTGTCGATGATCGAGAAGGCCAGCTTCCACTCCTCTTGGCCGATGATGTGCCTGTTTCCTGAAGACAGCACTGCCGTCCAGTAGGTACAACCGACTTCTAGTGGAGTGGTCGACGGGTATCCACGACCAACAAGCTCCACCTGGTCACTCGACAGCGTTGGTGTTTCCATGCAGAGGAACCGATCGGCGTGTAGCAGCTTTGCCTGGTTGGGACGGACACCGTAGACCTGGAGCCACTCCCTGATGCGTCGCCATTGTCTGAGTTCTTCCCCGCCCTGGCTTGTGTTGATCTCTGGAAAGTGTAGCTCTTGGTGGTGGAAGTAGTTTTGCTGGTGCTTGTTCCAACACGACTCGATGATCCGCCACACATCTAGCGACACGCCAGCAACAGACTTTCGCTGGGAGACGAAGTCGGCGATGAGGATATCAGGATCCCAGCACAACCCAAGGATGTCTTGTTCCCACCACCGAGCAAACACAACACGTGCAAGACGGCATGCCACGACCAGCCCACACTCGCCTCGCATTGTCGACGTTGACGCGATGAACTCATCCAGCACTTGCAGGCAGAAGAGTAGCATTGGTCGTCGAATGGCTTCGGTATGGAGTGGACAGTTTGTTTGCGTTTCGCTCACCCAGCACGGGACAGTTTCACAGTAGCGGTCAGTGGCAAAATAGTCTACCAGCTCTGCATCACGACTCGATCCTGCTTCGCGACGTGCAGTGAGCGTTGTGGGGCGCCTTCCCGTCTTCTGACTGGGAAGGTTCTCCATGTCGTGAGAGTGCTCGAGTGAAAGTGACTTGTGGCGTAGTTCCAATGGGAGATAGTGCAAACTGTCTTGCATGGAGTCGTGCATGGCCGAACTCTGCGAAGGCATGCCGGATCGGAGCGATGATGAGCTATCGAGGCTAGTCCGAGCTTTTTCGAACTCCACATACTCAAACGAATCACTATCTGCTGTGTGGACGCTGCCAGTGCTGCTGCGCGATACTCGGCCTTCGACAAACGAGTGCGACGCAGGTTGCGCGTCTCCGTTGACGCTGCCAGTTTGGCTCGAAGTGTTGATGCACCCGTGGTCCAAGGGCAGCGGCTGGAAGACGTCTTGTATTCGCTGAAACGTTGGCTCTGGCTCATTGAACAACTCTGCGAGGCCGAAGAAGAACTTGCGCTTGCGGTACGGATGAATGCTCAAGCTCTTCTCGGCCATTTTGCGTGATGCTCACTCATCGCCATGGCTTCATTCACTTGCACACCTCAATGTGGACCACACACATTCCGGAAGTGTGTGTGGTCCACATGAATCCTGCGGTCGATTGTTGTGGTCCACAACTTGTGGATGCTTGTCTGACTGATTGAGTGGGAACGAACCTTCCTGGTGATCGAACAGCAATCAGATTCGTCGAATGCATCGCTGCGGTTTTCTTCTGCTTCCTCGGATTGCATCCCGTTGATCCTTGACTCATGCACGTCTGCAGTGCAGGCTGCACATTGTGCCTGACCTTGAAAGCCTCCTCCATTTGGCTGGGGATCATGAGCATTTCAAGGCATCACAAGTCTCGACATGGCCATCAAGTTAGTGACACGCGTCGTTGATGTCAGTGGTGTGACACCTTCACTGACCTGTCCCATGAAAGGACACGAAGGCCCTTCGTCCCCACAATCTGTCATGTTCCAGAGATCCTGCATCTCAACGCGCCGACCAATGGCACGACACCCCTAACCATTTTTGGCTTCACAAAGAAAACGGGGGAAGAACTCGCCACCAACTGTCTCTTCGCTGAAAATTCATTCCCAGAGTTGAAATCCTTTTCTTTCTCTCTTTATTTTGTTCACGAATCTACATATTCTATGTGTTATTTAGGGTTCTGGTGCTGACACTCCCTGACAGCTCGACGTCCTGTGCTGATTGGTTTGTCGCTCCCGCAGCTTCTTCCGAGTCTGAGTCGCCGCTTTGGGTCAGCTGCAAAACAAAACACTCTTTGACTCAAAAGAGCAAAAGGTTTGAGTGTGGCGGACCAACGGGTTGTTTGCGAAAGAGAAGAACCGGCTGGGAGTGACCCAACTCCACTCTGCTCACTTCGGCCTGTCACCCACACCACATTGCTCCGGTCGTCTGGTTGCCGCTTCGCATCGTCGGTCACTCACTTGAGCCACCAAGGCTTGGTCCAAGCAAGACCACGACACCACCTGCTGCTGCTGTTCTGCACACCGTCGGCCTTCTGTCCAAAAACGATCGAAGACGAGAACCGCTCATTCGCAAGAGGACGACGCCGTCACTGATCCAGCACAGTGGCACCTGTCCTCCCCCCCCGCACACACGAGCAAGCGTTCTTGTTCTTCCCCGGTGTCCAACTCGGCTCTTCAATTTTTGTGCTTTCCGCGTGCCCACCGGATCAATCTCCGCTCGCTCTCTCTCCCCCGTTCGGTTCCCCCCTGGAATATTTGACACCGTCGACTCGTACAAAGGGGAGTAGACAGTGATTCCTACGGATACCCCGGCGACCATGATGACAGCATCCGCGCAACGAGTCAATTCCGCACACGCTACGACGCCACGGGAGGCCAAGACGCTACAGAAGATGGCAGCCGCCGCGGCACGCGAGCCCGACGCTGCCGCTGGTGACGAGAACAAGCCAGCGAATGGCGTCACGAAAGCACCCAAGTTGATCACCAAGAAGCAGTCGTCCCAAGGCAACCAGAAACAGCAACCGAGCGAGAGCGATGAAGCCGGCGAAGAGGAAGACGACGACGACGGCAACGAAGACGATGACGATGAAGATGACAAGAGCAAATCCCCCTCCAAAGACGACAACAAGAGCGCGACCGACAAAGACGACGACGATGACGACAAGAAGTCGTCCAAGAAATCGCGCCGCGAGCTGCCGCCGCACACGGTCGCGATCCTCAAAGGCTGGATGCTCTCGCCCGAGCACGTCAAGCACCCGTACCCAACGGACGAAGACAAGCAGATGCTACTCAAGAAGACCGGTATCAACATGAAGCAGCTCACGAATTGGTTCACGAACGCACGCAAGCGGATCTGGAAACCCATGATGCGACGCGAACACTCGCGGCAATTGCAGACCGCGATGGAGTACGAGAAGGCGCGTCCGCGCGACGCATTCTCAGGCGGACCCGTGCCAGCGATGCCACCATATCGAGATGGCGGAGCACCATACCCACCACGTGCTGCAATCCGCCACTCGTTCGACGCAGGCTCCCTTGCGGGTCCACCGCCATACCATCACCACCCGTACGACATGGCGCCGCCACTCCAACAACCACATCCAGGTTACGGTGTACCCCCACACGCAGCGTACCCTCCGCGGGTCGGTCGATCAGTGTCCGAGTCTGGGTATGGCGAGGTCGTGGAGGAGCACATGGACGCAATGCGCATTCGGAAACGCCCGCACGAGATGAGCACCAATGGCGTGGACGGCGGCGATGGACAGTGCGACAAACGGTACCGTCGCACCGCGATGCTGTCGCCTCGCTGTCTCAAGATCTTGCAAGACTGGGTCGCAGTACATGCTCATATGGAGTACCCGTTGCCAAGTGACTCGGACAAACTGCAGCTCTCGCGTGATACCGGACTCGACGTGCAGCAGATCGAGCTCTGGTTTAGGACGAATGTAGGACGGTACGGGGTACCACTGCAGCAGGTGCCTCCTCCCCCTCCCATGTTACAGCAGCAAGCTTCAGCCCCCATGCCGGTAAGCGCTGCTGCGATGCTACTACTTGCGGTGGCAGCGGCTCAATGTCACTAATCTTGCTACCCACAGCACGGCCACCCAGCCTACAGGTCGATTCCGTCTCGTGATAACCCGATGTATCCGCCACCACCAGCGTATGGAGAACGCCGCTCGATCCCGGCCCAGGGCAACTCAATGTTCCCTCCACGACCATCTCCAAGTGTGCGATCGTCCATTCCAGGCACAGAGAACCCACAGTTCCCTCCACCGCCTGCGGTGCGACGAGAGGCGAGCGAAGGCTACCGGCCTGGCCCAGGTATGGCGCGACCTGGATACCAAGGGTACCCTCCACATCCACACCAAGGCTATGAAGGAGAAGCGGCTCGACCAATGCGAACCATGTCGATCAACAGTGCGCAGTATGGCCACCCCGCCGGTCCGGGCGCGCCCATGCAACCGATGCCGACGCCCGTTGGCGCTCCAGGCAGTAGTGCTTCAGGTCTGCCATCTTTGACGGGCCGGTCGATGGTGCCAGGGGCTCGATCAGGCCCACCAATGGGCCAGGCCCGAGACTCGCGATCGCATACGTTGGATATGGGCCAGTTCGCCGAGTCGCGTCGTCGGAACATGAACTTTCAAGATATTCTCGCGTCTACGAGCTCGCCGGCACCAGTCGCGCCACGGCCTCCGACGGGCGCGAACGGATACGACGCACCTCGACCACCACCGAATGCCGAGAACAGGTACCCGACTGAAGTCACGGCCCCGTACACACAGAAAATGTACGAGCCGTCGCGGAACCCGTCGCCATCCGTCCCACATCCTGATGACGCTGCCGGCGAGCCGCAGGTGCCTCGGTAAGCATACTGCTCGGCATGTGGGACGTTATGTTATCAACAAGTGGAGGAAGAGAATACTATACGCAATGAACGAAACTTTGCCATTGATGTCGTCATCGTAGATGGTGCAGTCCTTCCAGGTCCACCCACAGGTCGTCCTTCGATCTAGCCTGCAGGCTTTCGTGGTCCACGTGCTTGAGTCGAAAGTAGAGCTGGTAGCGAATGTCGGGCGAGAAGTTGAGTCCACCACGATGCGCCAAGTTCGGGTGGGCTAGCACTAGGTCGCCCCGCGACGCCAGTAGTTGGACCGGGACACCTAGATCGGGCAGCGTGCCATCTCCCCACACACTGCTGGCTCGATAACACTCGTCCTCGAACCCGTGAAGCTTGCCGTCGTCCCGCAGAAGAGGGTGGAGAGTCTGATGGGAGCCCGGGAACACGGTAAAGTTGCCAGCCAGCGGCTCCCTCACGTCCGAGAGGGGGATGCCTACCAGGAGTGTGAATGGGTGACGCTTGCCCTGACGCATGCCGTCCGTGTGCCACTCTGTGCCTGTTGGGTCTCGTGGCTCCCCAAGCTCTGGGAAACGCAGAGCGATCTGCACGCCACGCGGTGGCGCCAATTTGCCCTCTCCAATCAGCGCCTCTGCGTACGCGTGGGCGTCCGATAGAACGAAGAGGTCCAGGAGCTCCTGGGCATTGGACACATTGCCAGCGAGTTTCCCAGTGCCCTCCACGCCGCCGTCGATGATGCGACCGGGTACACCTAGTTCATGATTGATTCGTCGCCTTGCTTCGTTCACGAGACGGAGCGGCACGACGCCACGCAGCTGAAGGAAGCCGTCACGCATGAATGCATGGCGCTGGGATTCACTGAGCAGGCTGGACGGCCGGCGCCGATGCTCTCCGTGTAGAACAGTACGCACACTGTCGAGCGCGAACGCGCCACGCGTGGAGACGATGGATATGCGGAACATGCTGGTGTCGCGACCACGAAAGGTATCGCCGATCAGCTTTGGTGTAGGGTCGTTGGGGCCATCGACGATGGCACCTAGGTACCAGCCCGTGGATCCGTCGCGATTGGGCTTTTTCTGGTGCACGATGGGCTTGAAATGGGCAAATCCACTAGATACGGACGCGCTGATAGATGGCGCTGCTGGTACCAGTAGCTCACTGTCCGTGGCGAGTTCCATTTGTAGTGAGGCGAACTTGGCCGCCGCGACCGAGTACTCGACATGGCCGTTGAGCGCAACCCGCAGTTTCTCGTACGGTCGCTCCAAGCTGCAGAGTGAGATGATGGGAAGACCGCCGTCGCCATCGCCCTTCTTCTCTACTAGTGCACGTAGCGTGAGTGGCGTCGCGACGTGAGCGAGTTCGACCACCGCGCCCGTCTCGAGCGCCGCATGCCACGTCATTTCTTCGATTTTGGTGCTCATCGAATTGTGGATTATTTGAAATAAGCGACTCGATATTCCATAATTGGATTGCAGCACCGAAGTACTCTATTATATTAAATAAGTACAAACGACCCCTTCTGATTCACGAAGCCACTTGCGGCCAAGATGCCGGCGTCCTCACGCGCGATGGCGCGCAAGAGGAGCGCTTCGCTGGTCGAGGAGCGCGATGACGTCGCGCGCCTCGTGACGCAGGAGGTGGCAACGCGGCAGACACTCCTCTCTCGACGAAGCAGCGCCTACTTGCCGTTTACGACCGGACACAGCCAAGACGACCTGCGCTTCGCCGCCGGCGCGATCCAGGTCACCACGAGCCATTGACAGCACTCATTGCAGTTGGCAAATCATTCACAATGTGTACGCATCGATGCAGGCCGTCTATGCGATTCACCAGTGCTACGACCGCCGCCGTTTTGTGGATAACTCGGCCTTTGGCGTCGCGATGGTCAGTCGTAGCTCTTCGCCACAGCGATCGTATGATCAGACCTGTTCACAACCCACTCATACACAATGCATCACACAGCTGGGCATCGCGCTGGTCTTTGTTGATAACGAGTACGCCACGTCGAGTAGTGCGACGCTGATCGTGCGTAGTATCAACGCTGTACTCACGGCGCTGGTGCTGGTGCTGGTCGTGTATCGGTCCCACCTCGAGCGAGAGATCCTTGTCCGACGAAACGTGCTGCCAGCAAACGCGTCCATCTTCCGCACGCCAAGACGGTTGTTATCACTGATCACAGAGCTCGTCGTGTGTGCGATCTGTGTGCCACCAGGCGTGGACGGACGCCTTACAGTGTGGGAATGGAAGTACTACCTGGATGAGCCAGGACGGAAGAGCGAGTGCCTCGCCCCCTTCCAAGCAGACAGCGGCAGTTGCTACATGGTCTACGTGCACTCGTACGTGATATCTCCCACAAGTATCTACGGTATGGACGGCACCCCTCACAACTCCTTCTTGTGTCGAGGTACAAAGTGCTTGGGGTCTTGGCACTGCTGCGGCTGTACATGCTGCCGCGAGTGATCTTGAACCTGTCCCACTTCACGAGGTAGGTCGCATTTGACAACGAGCCCAGCCTTGATCTCTAACAGAATGGCTGTCGCTGTGGATAGCTACCGCACGTCGTACCTGGGGGCGCTGCATCACGTCGACACACAGAGCTCGCTGTTCACCGTCAAGTGTCTACTGCGGACGCACCCATTCAAGATGCTGGCGCTTGGCTTTACTGGGACACTTTTGCTTACGTCGTACGCGCTCGCGATCGTCGAAGCACCGGTGAATCCAACGCTCGTGCCACTGAGCAACGCAATGTGGCTGGTAGTGTTGACCATGGGCACGATCGGCTACGGCGACTTGAATGCAGTGACGCTTCCAGGCCAGATCGTGCTGATCGTCGGCGGCATGCTCACTGGCATCCTCCTCTTCGGTGTCCTGGTGAGTGATACAACTAGTATCTTCATACTTGTCAATCGATGCTTCAGCTGATGGCTACGGCGACCAGAGCTCGGCGCTGTTCAGCTTCCTCTCTCTCAGCGACCGCGACCACCGTTTCCTCTTTCTGCTGCGCCGCCACGAACACCAACAGACACTGCGTAGCTCGTGCGCACACACGATTCAACTCGCGTGGCGCCACTACAAAGCCAAGTCCACGCTAGGCGACGCGATTCTTCACAGGATGCACAGTGAGACCTGTGAGTGGGCCCACGTTTCTTTCTTCAATCCGTCAACAAAGTGACTAACGCACCGGCCAGGTCAAGCCTTGCTGTACGCCAGTCTTTCTCAGCAGCGACGCGTTCGATTACAGAGTGGGGACGACGACTACCGCAGTGTCGAGACGGAGCTGCAACAGTGTCAGCATCAGCTACTCCGGTCGACGCAGAGCGACCACCGAGCCACGATGGCAAGACTCCACGCTGCTGAAAAGCGCCTCAACGCTCTACTGGAGCAAGCAGCCACTCCACTCTCTGCTGCCGCCTGAGCATTCGTATCAATCCCTCTTCAGGCAAAGTGCTCGACGAGGATTCGAGGTCGCGCTCGTCTCGGCACCCGCGAGTGCGGACGCCGCTCGCTGCTGGAGAGAGATGGAGGACGCGTTGAGGAGATCAGCTTCGTAGCCAACGGCCGTGGCCAGCGAACCGGGTTTCTACCATGTCGTGATAGAGAGAGAGAGAGAAAGAGAGAGAAAGGGGTGAGCACGAACCACCACCATCACAATCCGAAAAGACAACAACTCACCACGATCTCCACGGTCGTCGCCACTCTTGCGGCTGGTGAGACTGCCGCGTACTGGCGCCCGCCTCCTTTGAATCGCAGCGATGAGGACGGTGGCTTTGGTGACTTGGATGGAAGGAGCTCGCCCACCGGTGGCGGTAGGATCACTGGGACGGCCTCATGGGCACTAAACTCGAACACCGTCGATGCATCCCGAAGGAGTCCACTCGGCAGCATCGTCGGCAGCGTTTGTCGACGGCGTGGCAAAACGGGGCTGCACGGTGGTGGTGTTGGAGCAATCATGGCAATCGTGGCGATCTCCGCGTTCGGTGGTGTCTCTGGCGTCGGCGGCTTGCTAGACGTTGAGCTCGTGCTGCCGCTTGACGCTCTCACGAGTGATTGCAGCTTGTACAGCTGCGTGTCTTCTTCATCCGGTGGCTCTAGCGTCTCGAGCAAATGGAGGAGAGGATGGGTTGCTGCTGCTGTCGTGTTCATGGACTGGTACGAACGGCTGCTTGTGGACTCCACCTTGACCAGCTCTTTCGCGGACTGCCGTCGTCGAGATTCCGTCTTGGTCGGAACATGGAGCGTATCCTTGCAAACCTCGTTGAGTGACGATGCCTTGCGTCGTGTCAACGCACTCGCAGTGGAAGTGGAAATAGTGCCCTGTCGTTTGTCAGATACCCAGCGTGAAGACTTGGCCACCGACGTTGCGCTAGTACTAGTAGTATTCACCGACTTCTTTTCGTGCTTGGGCTCGGACCGGCGACGCAACCGACGTGTCTGTGTCACTTCCTTCTTGGTGGATGTGGCTCCTCCTCCTCCTCCACTCTTGTCTCGATCTCTCCGAGGAATTGGCGACGCGGATACTTGCTTTGCTGTGAGCTCAAGTCGAACAGAGTTGGCATCACTCACGACGCCACTCTCTCGCAGGTGGCTATCGACGAACAAGGCAACCGACACGGAGCCATCGTCCACGAGGTCGATCACCTTGTCCCGCAGACTGCGATCTGTGATACACGTAGAGAAGAGCGCTTCGCACAGTGCCGTGCCGACTTGCTGGAGATGCGACGTGTTGAAATGGCTGCCTTGGAGCTCACCAAAGCTCGCGCCACAGAACGAGGCCTCCAGTGTAAAGCACCAGGGCAGCCACAGCTCCTTGGTCAAGACCACGCGTGCCGTCGTCTCCTTGTCCTTGCTCATCTTGAAGCTGCAGTCTGGGAATGACACGAAGCGCCTCGCACTCGGCTGCATGGCCAGTTGCTTGGCAAACACACGCGCGAGTGGGTTGGGTCGCTTCTTGGTATCACAGCCGTACATGAACACGTTCTTCTTGCGCGAGTGGCCGTGGATGTCACAGAAGAGCACGATGCCGCGACTCGCGTGCTCGCTTCGGATCAGCTCCTTGGCAAAGTGGATCGTAGGGTGATGCATTGGCGATGGATCGTGCCACTGGCGGTTCAAATCACACGCACTCAGCGAGCAACGACTGTTGCCGAGGAATACACCGTCCGGGTTCAGCATCGGTACCAGAAGAAACACAAAGAGCCGCCGCAACACGCGTGCCGTCTCGCTCCCACTCACGAGGAAGTCGATCGCGCCTCGCATGATCCAGGACGCCTGAGGCTCGCCAGGGTGGACCCGTGCCGTCAGAATGACGGCGCGTCGAGAGCGAAGCTCGTGTGAGCTTGCAGTGAAGTCGGTGATGGTGAGAACGTCACACGGACGCCCACTGATCGTTGTGCACAGCACACTGTGCTTGACGACGTGTGGCGTGCGACGTTTGCTTGCCCGATGGTAGTGGAGCACGTGATTGAGGTGGCGCTGGTGGTCGCTGAACGTGTACGGATAGCTATGGGCGATGAGGTACGTGTCCTCTGCGTTGTGGAACTCGAGCGTGAAGCTGAGCGTGTAGCACGTGGCCGCAGGAGGCTGGACTGGCGTCTGTTCTGCCGCTGGCTCAGCGGTGGCATTGCTTCTTGAATCCACCACAGAGGTCGCTTTGCCAGGTCGCAGGAACGGATTCGGGCAGTAGAAGATGTCATCGCCCGCTCGTCGCCAGCCTGTTCGTCGCTCTTGTGCGTCTCGTACAGAGTAGACGACTGGCCGCAGTCCTTGGTTGAACAGGCTATCAGGCTTGCACAGGTTCACGATGTTGAAGCGGTACTTGGGGCATGATGCATCCTTTGTGTCTTGGACGTTGCTGACAGCAAAGTAAAACCACTGCGTGTGTCCGTTGGTGTTAAAATCTCGACGCAGAATGAGGTCGTACTCGAATTCTCCGATCTGGATGGCCCGCTCGAGGTTCCCACTCTCGAACCAGCTATCAAACGTGAGCGATGGCGTCGAGCTGAAGGCTTTGCTGATCTTGGGTACTTCATACGGCATGAACGCAGGCGCAGACGCGAGCTCAACGGTAGGCCGGGCTGTGGCTTGTCCTGTGTATGGTGCTGGGTTCTCGTACACGATCCGAGCACGCGCGTGAGGCTCCGCACCAAGAAACGCCCTTCGACGAGCGTTCCCTTCTTCGATCATTGCGCTCATGGCAGCTGAATCCATTGGTCGACAGGCCTCATTGTGAGGTGGAATGTCATGCAGGAGAAGGAACGGGTCCTTCTTCAGCGTCACGGGATCACCAGAGTGCCGATACGGATGCTTGGGGTAGCGAGAGCCGTCGCTGTCGAGGAAGTAGAACCCGTGGTCGTCGAGGTGCGAAAAATCCACGATCGCGAGGCCGTTGGTAGTCACAGAGAGATGCATCGGTGCGGTCCCAGCTCTCACTTCTGTTACACTGTCGTTGGCTCGCAATCGATCACGAGGCGACTCGGATGCTGTCGTCGTTGGACTGCCTGGAACATCATCCGTTGGTAGAACTTCGTCTTGTCCGTCGCTGTCGCTTCCATCATCGTTTGGACCATCGCCGTCGTCATCCTCCTCCTCCCCTTGATCCCCATCAACGACGCTCGTACCACCGTCCGAAGCTTGATCTTCGTTATCTTCTTGAAAGCCACACATATCTTGATCCACGCCCTGTGTCTCCTCTGGATCGATGGGGTCCGGTGTCGTTGAAGGCACCTGGTTGTGATCACTCGCATGTGCTGCCACATCACCACTCGAGTGCAGGCGATCTTGTTCTTGGCGAATGACCCCTTGAACAAATAGGTTGTAGTTATGGCTGCCAGTATAAACGATGACACCAGAATCTTCGCTAGCAGCCTTTGAAGTACTAGGATTCACAGCGTTTGAGATTGCGTTGGTGAGCATCTCGACCACGATAGAAGCCATTCTGTCGGCGTGAACAACCAGTGAATCTTGATCTGCAGACGTGCTCCCATTCCCATCCATCTCGGATGACACCTTCGGTCGAAACGACCCGACTTGTTTTGTGCTCCCCTGTCGGCCTCCTGCTAGGCTCCGGTACAGCGATACACCGCCACTGGCCAGAACAACCTCACCACCGTCGGCTGTCAGCATCACTTCTCGCAGGAAATTGTATGCTTCCATCAGCTACGTCGCCACACCACGATGTCGTGAGGGATATGTGGATATCGTTTCAGATTCTGTCTACTACCACTGACTCGCACCTCCGCAGGTGACGCGCCTTCTGACTGCTGCGCTCGCTCCTGGATCATCTCGACGGCGAGGCCAATGAAACCTGAGACTGTCGCGGCCTTCTTTGCCTGCCACACACACACACACCAGAAACATCAGTCACAATACTAGTCAACTGCCGCATCCCACGAACCGATTCGGGCCTCGAGTTGAGATGTTTCGCTACGATCGCAAACACCTTCGTGGCAAAGCGGACGTCGCGTGCGTGTCGCTTGAGCAGGAGGAACAGCGCCGGAAGCGACTGATTCTCTTGCGCGAGGTAGAGTGAATCGATGCGGGACCTGGGTATCTGGGAGATGATGGTCACCAACTCGCTCGCCAGCGGCGTCGGGTTGTTCCCTGCACCACCACAATGCACAATGTACAGCACTAGCAGTCCTTCAAGCACGTCCGCGTTCGTCAGCGTCGCCAACTCGGTCGGATTCGAGGTGATATGAGCAAAGAACCGAAACGCACTCAGCACGAGAGCGAGGTCCTGGCTGTGCGTGGTGACCGCGTCGATCAGTGTGGACCCACGACAGGGCAGACCAGTGAGAATGAACGGAGCGAGATCCAGTTTGCAGCCCCTGGCAAACTTAGCGACACGCTCCAGGATGCTGCACGACGCGCGCACTGTGTCAATGGTGCTACTTCGCTCGAGGAGGCGAAAGAGCACGGGGATAAAGTCCTCGTTGATCACGTGGCCGTACACTTGTGACTCGTCACACAATCGCTCCAGCAACCGCAACGCCGCCATCTCGGCAGGGCGGTTCACGTTCTTGAGCCGGAGACACACAGATAGTGAATGGATCGCGTTGTTTGCAACGATGATCGATACGAACTCGCCCACGGATGCGATTGTAGTCAATGCGTCACACACAGCACGCTTCAGGTCTACCTTTTCCCCTGCCTGCATGTCGGAGTCAATCCCTCATCCATCGAGAATCATTCCATACTACGTACGGTGTTGAGGAGTCTCAGTAGCGTTGGAACAGTGTTGAACTTGGCGGCCATGCGCACATTCCTCTCGTGACCGTCCAAGCCATTGGTGAGTAAGTCAGTCGCGTACACCAGCAGAGCTGGGTCTTCTTCTGGATTCTCAAGGATTCGTGTGAGCAGCGTGATCACGCTTTCATAGTGATGCGCCTCTCTTGACGGCTCCGTGAAGCTGAGATGCCACAGCAGCTCCATCGACACACGAAGGATCCGATTCCGTTTCTTGCCCTGGCGCTTGTGTGTAAATATCCGAATACACGTCAACGGGAAGGCCAGGAGCGATGGCTGGCTCGCTAAGCGATGTCTTGCACTGTGCTGGCGGTCGCAGACGAGCGCCGTGAGGATCTCGAGCAACACGTCAGCGATGTCGAGCGTGGCGATCAACGACTCTGTGGAAGCAATGAAGGTGGAGAGAATCCCGAGGCTGTTGTAACTGAGCAGCTCCCGTCGGGAGTCTTCGTGCTGGCATAGAGCGAGGACATCAAGCAGCGTCGCCCGGCAGCGCTCGCCACACGAGAGCGGGAGCTGTGGGTCCTGTAAACTCGCAAACAACACCTGCACCGACGACATGATTCGTGGCCATTTCCACCGGGCAACTTCAACTGTTCAAGGGATCATCTACTTGATTGGATGAAATTAGTTAGACGATGATTAGTATTGGCTGAAAAGATCCATGAAACCGAAATTAAAAAAATGAAATACCCTGAATATATTATTGTTTCGTGGGTGATTGGTTGTGGTGTTGAAGCAAGAGGTCACCAATATCGCAAAGAATGGAGCTCGTGGACGACATCAAGGACACCGCGCCACTTCTCACATCAAAGCCACAAGAGAAGCGAACTCAGCGCCGATGTCGAGCCGAGTACATTGCGCTGTCTATTCTGGCAGTTGTGGTCCTGACGTTGCACGTGGTCTTCACGCTGCAGCTCCGGAAGACGACGTTCTCACTCCACCAGCTCACGATCCCTGACATGTGCCACGCGCAAAGCGATGGTGATGTCATCGTGGACTTTGTGAACCCATCATACTGTTCACCTCGCATAGGTGATATTGGTGTCGTTATTTCAAAGAACAACTCGGATCTCTTGGCGCTGTCGATACCAGCGTTCACGCTGCAACCAGGCAAGTCCACAGTGGTCTCAGTCGCCAAGTACAACTTGCTTGCAACTCCTCGCGCATTGTATGATCTCGTGTTCAAGCAGAACGGAACCTACGCGGTACGAGGCGAGGTGGTTGTCCACATCAAATGCCTCCTCATCCCATTCTCCATCACGTTGGATCTGAGCAGCTTGCCTTCACAACAACGCATTTCCGATACTGTGCAAAGTTTTGACGGCGATTTGATCAAGAAGGAGCTCAATCGCCTGGTGAACCAAATACTCAAGACGATCGCGCTGTCGCATATCCACACAGACGACAGCAAGGAAGTGCTCTTCGCATTCACCGACGTCGAGTTTTTCTACAGCGCGTCGGTCGTGTGGAACATCCCAGCATTGGCGATCAATCTCGAGACGGACACTAGATCCAAGATTCTTCAGGCCGGTGTGAAACGATTCATTCTCGGGAATGGACGGACTTTCATCTCAGCCTACAGTGAGATCTACAAGAACGAAACCGGGCCGATGCAAGCGATGCTCGAGTCGTACCTCAGTGGCCAAGACGTTGGGCTCCATGTAAGCGGTGGTAACGCTGGGTCGACGTGTCTCTCGCTGCAGTTGCTCGATCTCATCGACGTCCGCGTGAATGTACCCGCGAAGATTGATGGCAAGCCAGCTCTCGTGAGGCACTACTCGGTCGTGCCACTGCTCAAGGAACTCAACTCGAAGACGCACTCGTGTCTGCTGGAACTCGATGTCGATATCACGCTCCACAACCCACTCCCGATCCATTTCGAGCTCTTCCGGTTGAGCTTTGATATTCTCTATAGAGACCACAGTGCCAGCACGTCCGAGTCGCGGCTGCTAACCCACATCGACGACCGCAGCGCTGTCTCTTGGCGTGCCCACGACGTGCGGAACGTCTCGATCGTATCGAATATTACCGATTTCGACGTGTGCAAGAACCTAGTCGAGCTCTACGTCAAGGATGCGCTATTGTTCTCGCTGCGAGACGGCGCGATGCGAATGGGGGCAGGCACCGGCAACTTCACGATCCCCTTCCACGTCGACGACATCCCGATTCACCCCAGTCGCCAGCCTCTTTGAAGTCTGGTAAACCACTGAATTAAGTGAATACGTCGCTTATGGTGCTGGTAGCCACTTGAAGCCCGTGACTGATTTTCTCGCCTGCATCAGCCCAGCCATCGATCGCATTTTGCTGGACGTGCCTCACATGGGGAAGGCGCTCTCCAAGCCTGTGTGCCTCGTCGCGGGCATCTCGTACCCTGCATACGCGAGTTTCAAGGCGCTCGAGTCTCCATCACCGCACGATGACAAGCAGTGGCTGACCTACTGGGCAGTGTATGGCATCTGCACGTCCATGGAGACGGTCTCGGCGCGCTTCCTGAGCTGGTTCCCAGGTTACTACTTTGCCAAGATGCTCGTGCTCATCTGGATGATGCTTCCGCACACAAAGGTGTGTACTGATGGCTCTATGGCGCTTGATGTGTCTGTATGATATCGCTCACATTGCAATACTATAATAGGGCGCGTTGATCCTATACACCTCGGCCATTCGCCCTCTGCTCAAGGCGTACGAACCAGTGATCGACAGAAAGCTGGACGACGCACAAGCCGTGGCCGACGAATGCGTGCAAGATATCAAAGAGAACGGCCCAGATGCCGTCACACGGCGCATTGTCACGGCCAAGAACAGTGAGTTTGTGCAGAACGTCAAGAAGGGACTCGAGTCGGCTGTCGAGGCGGCAGCCACTGCCAACAAGGAGCAGACATAGTAAGAGGGAAGAACATGCCTTGCCATTGAGCCATGCACTGACTCCTCCAGCGGCACCAGCAATCCTCAAATCGAATCATTGGTATGCAAACAATCCATCCACCGTTTATTCACGCGTGGGTCACGTGTCAGAAGCTGTGCTGGTAGTTGAAATCTTCACGGGACGATGGCGTGTCAATGTACGAGTGGGCCTTGAAGTGCTCCGCCTGGATCAGCTCGGCGAGCATCGGCGCGACCGACAGGCGCTTGATCTTCTCCGAGTGTGGACGCTTGGCGTCGGCCGGGATGGTGTCCATCACAACCACCTCGGCGATGTCCGACTCGTCAATGATCTTCTCCGCCTCACCAGTCAACAGCGGGTGCGACGCGAAGCAGTACACCTTGCGGGCGCCCTTCTCCTTCGCCAGGGTAACCAGCTTGGCCAGCGTCTCACCAGTGTCGATCAAGTCATCGACCACGATGACGTCGGCACCGCTCACGTCGCCGACGATCTCCGCTTTCTTGTAGTCGACGTTGCTGTCCATACCGTGGATAAAGGCGGCAAAGCGCACGGGCGAGTCTGGCAGCCACTTGTTCAAACCCTTCTGGAAGAGACGCGCACGACGCAGGCACTCCGAGTTGGGGGAGAGCACCACAAGTGGTCGACGCATGTGCACCTGGGTGGCAAAGTACTCGACACCCGCCCAGGTGGTCTCCAACGTCTCCACGGGAATGCTGGAGCTGAAGAAGCAGGCCTCATGGCCCTGCGCACGCAGCTGCAGGTCGACCGCGATGACGCGATCCACGCCCATCACTTCAAGCATCTTGGCGATGTCCGCAGCCGGGCTGTGGATGAACTTGGAGTTCAAGCTCGTCGCCATTGGGCTCGCGCGGCGGTGGTGCTTGTACGCATAGTACCTAACGGTTTCCGTGCATCAGTACGAGTATGACGAGCCTGAGCAAACCTCACAAGCCAAGCGAACTTACGGGATCACGACCGTCACGCGCTTGGCACTCGCACGACGCATGGTGCTGACCATGAGCAGCATCTCAATGATGTTGTCGTTGACCGGACTCGCCAGACTCTGGACGAGGTACACATCCTTGCCGCGCACACTCTCACCGATCTGGATTTGCACCTCTCCGTCGGCGAAGCGCCCAAGCTTCATCTTGCCAACACGCGTGCCCAGGCGACGCGCAATGTCATCCGCGAGTTCAAAGTGCGACGAGCCCGAAAAGATCTTGAGCTCGTGGCAACCCGGGATGAACATGCCTGCGTGCGTGCACGGGTGCTTGTCCGACGGAAAGAACGGCGAGAACGGGTCCACGCGCTTGCGGTCGTGCGGCACGCCGAACTCGAGGTCGCGCAGGTCGCGCTTGTCCGACTCGGCGAACGTGAGCGGCGTGCGTGCATCGAGCGAGCGGTGCGCAAAGCCGGCAGTCATGCCGCCCACGAAGAGCGCGACGGCCGGCTGGACACGGAGGGATGCAGCGCGGAAGGCAAACACCATGGCGAGTAAGATTCCTCGAGCTCTCCGTACCTCGGATCACACGGCTGAATGGAGAGCCGGCCGGAACGGTGGTGCCGACAAACGGCGCTTGGCATTTGGAGCCTCTTACTCACGATTGGCGGAGCGGCTGGTGACAAAAGACGGTGTATAGTTGATTGTCCCATTCAACTTGGATGATCCAATCATCGAGTTGAAGTGATTGTACCGTGTTTTGGAACATCCAGAAACCTCTATTATGGGATCACAGAATCTCTGAAGAGAGGTCCTACAGTACTCATGTACTGAGTTTACTTCTTCAGGCTGTGCTCGAGCAGCTCCGCAAGGATCTCGTTCAAGCTTGGAAGCATCGAGCGGCCATCTTCCACGAGACCAGCCGCCACGGTCGCGTTCGTGTAGATCTGTCACGAAGTACATCAACTCATGCAGTGAATACACACTATACAGTGGTTGAATGGACATGGAATCGTACCTGTCGGGCGACCTTCTCGGCCAGGGCCGAGTTGGTCTCGCGCAGCTTGTTGAGGTCGAGGATGATGCGGTGACGAGGGTTGATCTCCATCACGTGCTTCATCGCACTCGACATATCCTGGCCAGTGCGGTCATTCACCATCGCCATCATCCTGTACAGCTAGGGTGTCAGGCACACGATCTGCCAGCGGGGCCTCGGTACACCAAACTCACTTGCGAATCGACGCCGACTCGTGCTCCGAGATGATCGCTGGGGAGTCCGTAAGCCGCGAGGTAAACTGTGTGATAGATGGTAGGGAATTGTCAGTCGCTACGATGGTAGGTACGGCAAATCAACCGACCACTCCACCCACCTTGACCTCCTTCACCGTCTTCTCAAGCGTGAGCTTGAGCCAGGCGCCAAAGAGACGCTCTTCTTCCTCCGACAGCTTCGGGGTGGTGGCGTCGTGAGCTTCATCCAGATCCAGCTTGGCGTTCTCCGCCGAGACGACCTTGCGACCGTTGAACTCGGCCACATTGGTCATCACAAAGTCATCGATCGGGTGGTACACGAACAGCACCTCCTTGTTTGACTTCCTGTAGTGGACACAAGAGTCAGTCTACCACTTGATCCATCCATTTTCCATCGCGTGCACTCACTTGAAGGCCTCAAAGTACGGCGACGACTGCGCGATCTCGCGGCTGGGCGCGCAGATGTAGTAGATCTCATTCTGCTCTGGTGGGCAGCGCGAGACGTACTCGTCCAGCGTGGTCAGCTTGTCGGCATCGAGCTGGCTCGACTCGTAGCGGAGTAGCTTGGCGAGTGCGCCCTTGTTCTGGAAGTCGGTGCAGATACCTTCCTTGATGAACTGGCCAAACTCCTTGAAGAAGACCTCAAACTTTTCCTGCTCCTTGACCGACTGCTGCTCCAGGAAGCGGATAATACGGCGCGTGAGCACGTCCTTGAGCTTGACGATCAGGCGGCTGTCCTGCATCTTCTCACGCGAGAGACTGAGTGGCAAATCCTCACTATCCACCACACCTCGCACGAAGCGCAGCCAGTCCGGGAGGATATCCGGCGAGTTGCGCTCGATCAAGACCTTGCGCGAGTACAGGCTGACACCGGGCTCAAGGCGGCCGTAGCCAAATTTCTCGGTGTGGGTCGAGCCAATGAAGAACAAGGTCTTCATCTCCAACGGCGCGTCCGCGCGGAAGACGATGCGGTACGACGGTTCGTCAAATGCGTTCGCGATGAACTTGTAGAATTCGTTGTACTCGTCGTCCGTGACCTCGCTCTCGCTCTTGGTCCAGAGCGCCTGCACAGTGTTGACCGTCTCTCCGTTCAACACAATCGGGAACGAGACAAAGTTGGAGTACTGGCGGATGATCGACTCGATGCGAGCCACCTTAGCAAAGTCCTTGCACGAGTCCTTGAGGTGGATCACAATCTTGCTCCCGCGCACCACGTCGGACGCCGGCGCGATCTCGTACGAGCCGCTGCCGTCCGACTGCCACACGTGGGGCATGTTGCCCGCGACCGCCGACTGCGTAAACACTTCCACCTTGTCGGCGACCATGAACGCCGAGTAGAAACCGACACCAAACTTGCCGATGATACCCGAGAGGGCGTCGCCCGCGGCACCACCTGGAGTCTAATGGCGATACCATCAGCAGCGTGTGGGTGGATGATATTGGAGCAATGAGCAAACACCTACCTTCTCCTTGAGCTGCTCAAGGAAGGCCTTGGAGCCCGAGCGCGCGATGGTGCCAAGGTTGTCGACCAGTTCGTTCTTGGACATACCGATACCGGTGTCGGAGATCGTGAGCGTGTTGGCCGCTTCGTCCGTGGTGATGAGGATCTGGGCCTCCAATTCCGGATCGATGACGTGCTCGCCGGTCGCCTCCAGGTGGCGCAGCTTCTCAAGCGCGTCGGACGCGTTGGAGATGAGCTCACGGACAAAGACCTCCTTGTCCGTGTAAATCGAGTGGGTCACAATATCCAGCAACTGACGCGTCTCCGCCTGGAACTCGCGGCGATCAGCTGTGCAAATCATGCAGCCATCGTTAGCGTGCCACCATGTAATGCATGTATCTCAAGGTATTCGTATGCACGTACTGCCGTCGCTGTTGGTGCTGGTGCTCATGGCCATGGAGAGAACCTGCTGAGTGGCAGCCGATGGCATGCGGCGACCGAACGCCACGGCATTGCGTTGCAAAAACTGGCGCTTCGATGGAGCGCGAGACACAGAGGTGCTTGCGGTAGCTGCGCGGCGGATAGCTTGGCGGAAGGCACTCGCGCGGAACATGGTGATCGTTGATGTGGACTGGTGACGAAGTTTCTCGAACCAGCAGATCTCGGCATGCCCAACGTCACAGATCAACACCTTGAATTAGCAACATCGGACTCTATTTTGCAACCACACTTTAGTGACATACATAGACACTCGTAAGAGTGACGTGTAGTACTGTAGAGCATGACCAAGATGAAGATCGATGGTCTTCATCATGAAGACTTCATGGCTGTTGACGCAGGTCGCCGAGTTGGTGACGCCTCTGTTCTTATAGGTATGCCTCTTCTTGGTTGCCGAAGTCGCGCTCCGGACCCCACCACTTGCACCACCAGCACCCCTTGGAGTGCGCAAGCACTTGGCTGCAAAGACACCTCAACCACCCTAATTGAGCAATCTCATGTCACTTGGATATAGCAAAGTTTCTCTTTCACAACCTCGTTCCGTTGAAGAACTCTTTGCCATGTTCGAAGACACCACAACGACGCTCATCATTCACCAAGCAGAATCGCCGAGCACATATCTCAGCACCTCAGGATGTGGACCCGTCTCGCGCGTACCCGCACGACCTCCTCCATCGCATCGCTCCAGCGGCGCCACCTCAGCAGCACCGCGACGCCACCCGCGACGATCACGGCGCTGCGTGATCTGCTTGGCGATCGCTTCTCCACTGCCAACGCCATCCGTGAGGTGCGACCCGACCCGGCACGAGACGGCACAGTACCTTCGCCACACACTAACCACCACACGTTTCCATACAGCAACATGGACGAGATGAGTCGTACCATGCTGTCGCTCCCCCGGACGGTGTCGCGTTCGTGCAGAGTACAGCGGAAGTTGCGCAGGTGCTCAAGATCTGTACGTCGTCATGCACGCCCGTAATCCCGTTCGGCGCCGGGTCCTCATTGGAGGGTCACATCTCGGCAACAAGCGGCGGGATCTCTCTCGACTTGATGGACCTGAACAAGATCCTGAGTGTGGAACCGGAGAACATGAGCTGCCGAGTGCAAGCTGGTGTCACACGCGAGCAGCTCAACACCGACTTGCGCGCGACCGGTCTGTTCTTTCCAGTGGATCCTGGCGCGAATGCCAGTCTCGGCGGTATGATCGCCACCAACGCGTCAGGAACGACCACCGTGCGGTAAGGCACACAGTCTATCGTACTGTATGGAGTATGCGTACGATACGGATTTATGTCAATGATGGTCTCTAGGTATGGCAACATGAAGACGAACGTCTTGGCGCTGACGGCGGTGCTTCCTGACGGTCGCATCATCAAGACAGGGTCCAAGTAAGTCGCACATTGGCGTCTTATTGAAGGAAGGAGTATAATAACCTTCGCTCACCGCTGTGGCCTTACCTATCTACACAGAACACGCAAGTCTTCGGCCGGGTACGATCTCACGCGCTTGTTGATCGGGTCGGAGGGCACGCTCGCTGTGGTGACCGAAGCCCAGCTTCGCCTGTACGGCATCCCGGAGGCGGAGAAGACGATGGTGTGTTCGTTCGAGACCATCAAGGACGCCGTGGATACGTGTGCCACGGTGATGCAGATGGGTATCCCCGTTGCTCGCATGGAGCTCATGGACGAGGCTGCCGTCGATGCGATCAACAAGTACTCCAAGCTGAACAATACCGTGCGCCCGTCACTGATCATCGAGCACCATGGTACTGAGAACGAGATCGAGGAACAGAGTGCGCTCGTTCAGGACATCGCCAACGACTTCAACGCCAAGGATATCGAGCTGGCGTCGTCGCTGGAGGAGCGTAAGAAACTGTGGAGCGGTCGGCACTCGGCGTGGTGGGCGACGATGGTATGTCAGCAAGTAAGTTTCTGTGGGCAAGTGCATGCCCTCACACAAACCGTGTGGTGACTGTAGAACCAAATGCCTGGGAGTCGTGGCCTGTCGACTGATGTCTGCGTCCCCATCGCCAAGCTCACGGAGGTGATCGTCGAGACCCAAGAAGATCTGCGCCAGTCAGGTCTGTTCGGCACCATTGTCGGGTGAGTGGTTTCTGACTGTCTAGTGGCCTCTGTGGACACCGTCTTGACTCTGCTACTGTCCACTGTATACAGCCACGTGGGTGACGGCAACTTCCACGTCATGATCCCATTTTTCAACGACAACGAGACGCTCATGAAGAATGTCAAGGCGTTCTCGAACCGTCTCGTGGTGCGAGCGTTGGCCGCGGAGGGTACCTGCACTGGGGAGCACGGCATCGGCGACGGCAAGATGGATTACTTGCAGCTGGAGCACGGAGACAGTGTGGACGTGATGCGAGCGATCAAGAGTGCGATCGATCCGCTCAACATTCTGAACCCGGGCAAGATCTTCTACGGCAACGGCGCCGCGGTTGCGGAGGCTGCGTAGGCTGAGTCTTCTTCCGTTAAATAAGTACCCTTGTTTCAGAAACCGCTTTCTATGTCGACGTGTACTGTATTAACGTTGGTAACCAACCACAACTGCTGTATCCATGGCGGCACCTTCGACATCGACGGCGGTCGCTGCGGCCGCGAGCACAATGGCGGCGACAGATTCAGCACCGAGTCCGTCTGTGACTTCGCAGCTATCTGCTGCAGCGATGGAGAGTGTCAAGCGGCGCGGCATGCAGCTCTCGAGCGAGCTGAAGGAGTTCTTCTCGCGGGACGGCACTGCGCAGATCATCATTCCACTCGAGCTCAAGCTGCTGCTCGGGCTGGTGCTGCTCTTCCTCTTCCTCTTGTTCCTGATTCTCTTGTTGTGGGATCGCTATGGCAAGGAGATTGGTGAGCTGTACACGCCAAGCGTGGCGTTAGGTGTCGGTGGCGACTGCAACGGTTGGTGGTTTGAGTTGGTGTCGGTTTGGTGGTGGTGCAGTGCTGATGATGATGATCTCTTGGTGCCATAGATGTGAATCCGAACGACGTCGCAGACGAGTACACAGTCTACCAGAAGCTCCCGACCTTCTTTTACGAGTACATGCCCAAGAAGAGGAACTGAGACAGTCATGTCATAATAAGCAATCCGGCAGTGTATATATCGAGTACATACTCCATCGAACCTATAGTGTGTGTGTTTTCTACCCGTCCAGGAGCTTGGTGATCTCGGGCGACGCTGCCACGTCCTTGGGGCTCTTCCCCGCTTTATTACGTGCGCCAGTAGTCGCCTTGGCGTCCAACAGCGCCTTGACGATCGCCGTGAATCCACCACGCGCAGCGAGGTGCAGCGCCGTGTTGCCTTCCGCGTTGGCGAGGTTCACATTGGCCTCGTTGTCGATGAGCTTCTCGACGGCCGTCAGGTGGCCAGCATTCGCCGCCTTCATGAGTGGCGTCGCCTCCTGTGCGGTGGTCGCGTTGACTTTGGCGCCGGCGCTCAGCAGCAGCGTGATCGGGTTGAGAATCCCACGCGACGCGGCAAAGTGAAGCGGCGTGTTGCCGGCGTCGTCTTTGGCTTCCACGGTCGCCCCGAGCTCGATCAGTCGCGCGACAACGGGCAGACGGGAGTGGTTCACGGCGTGGTGCAGCGCACGCATGCCACCAAAGCTCACGACCTCCATGTCGGCACCCTTGGACACCAGGTACTCGACCACTTCCAAGTAGCCATTGCGTGCCGCCCACACAAGCGGCGTGCAACCGTACGTGTCTTTGGCGTTGACGTTGAGCGGGGCGGGTAATTTTCCCTCGGCGTTCGTCGTTGGCTCGACCAGCGTCTGCAGCAACTGCAGGTTCCCGACCGACGCCATCTTGAACGGGTTCGTGTCCACATCCGGCACCTCAAACTTGACCGCAGCGGGCGGCATGGTTTAGTACTTCTACGCGAGGCAAATGGGTGTGTGTACGGGTGGCAAGAACGATCTAAACTTGCAATCGATGGCGACGCTTCGCCGATGTGTTTGCACACACAAACGTCGTGGCGGTTCCATCGTTGTGGACATGGTGAGCGACTGTTACCGTCGCCTTCTTGTGTCTACACGTCACCTTGTGCTGGGGGCACCTTCATCGTCTGGAGAGGATGCTTGTCGCCTGGTGCGAATGAGATCGCGTTGTGGCGTTGGGTCTGTCGCTGCACGAGACCCGCACTCGTGCGTCCATCCAATAGCATTTGCATCGCACGCGTGGATGGCACTTTGTGCTCAGATCGCTTGCGGGCTCGTTGCGCACGAAGGCGTTGAATCGACGTGAAGAACTCGTCAATGACGTCGATGAACGTCGCCAGGTCATAGTCGGGCGGGTGCGCTCGGCAGTGACACTCGCCGTTGGTTTGTTGGCCTGGGCACACGTCGACTCCGCCTCGACAGATCGCAGTCTCATTGCGCACCAGGGTCACGCGCAGGAGTGCTTCCACAAACTGCGGGTATGTGAGCTGTTGCTTGCTACGAATAGTCTGTGGACCACTGGCCATCTCAGCACCCACGTCGAGGCACTGGTGGAAGATCCGCATCGCTCGACTCCCATCCAATACGAGGGCAATTGACGCTGCTTTGTTCGAGGCATCGGCGGGCGTGTCTACTGCTGACGTACTGCGTTGGCTTCCGGTCCTTGATCCAGTGGAAGGAACAACCCCAAGCGACGTAAGCATCATCATGAAGGCATTGAACGCCATCGTCGTCGATGCCTCCGTGAAAAGGCAGCTATTGCTACGAGCCCCACGATTGCGCTCGATAGTGGATGTTGCTGCGAGTACGTCGAAGAAGAAGCCGCTGAGTGTGGCGTCATGCTTCGACAGGATGTGGCGAAGGCGGCGTGTCTGGCGATCGTGGTGATCCACAAGAAACAACTCGCGGAAATGGGTCGGATCCTGCAGCTGAGCATACACGGCAACGTGGTCCAGCATCAGACACCGCACAGCCTCCGACATGGCGATGCCCTCGGCGACAAGCATCTTGAATCGAGTTGGATTGACTGGATGAGCAGCAATCATTTTCCCTGCCTGGAGAAGGAACGGGATGAGTCCTTCGCGTCGCAGTGGCACGTCATCGATGCCAAACTTTGGAGGATCCACACAGTTAACGTTGAGGTCTTCGAGAAACTGGAGGCGGCTTGGGACTTGGAGCAGGTCAACTGTTGAAATGGATTCGCTGCCGCAGCGAAGCGAACTCTTGCCGGCGTATTGACGAAAGTGGAGGACGAGCACTCGGTACCAGGTCCTGAGGATGGCCTGGATGCGTCTCCGTTCCACGGCGTCGCACACAATGCGATCAACATCACTAGTGGCCCAGTCGTGGTCAAACAAGTACTCAAAGAAGGTCGGCTCGATCAGTGGGAGCCCAGGGATGGTATAAGGGTCCCCCTCCGGCGGCGGCAACTCCATGATGACCACTTCTGGCTGGTGCTGCTGATGTTGTTCCTGGGGTCGACTCTCGTGGAAAGTAGTAGTCGTTGGCACTTGGTTTTGCACCGTCTTGGAAACCTCGTTCTCGTGTGGATCCATGGATTCATTGTCGTCGGTGTCCGTGGCGATTGTGAAGACGATGCTGGAGTGGAAGTCATAGAGATGCTTCTGGAGCCGACGCTTTGCTGCACTGGGCTTCTTTCGCGTTGGTTTGCGGCCAGCATCGTCGGCGTGTTTGGTGTGAAGAGAGAACGACACTGCTGACGATGCACGCTGTGGCTGTTGGTTTCCGCTCGTCTTGAGTGATGGGAGCGCCAGCAGTGAAGACGCTGGTGACATCGTACTCTTTGTGTCATTGCTGCTAGTTCCTCCTCGTGATGCCGATGGCCGAGACAATGAGCCCCGTCGACTCCTCTCACTCGTGTGGCTTGCAGTAGATGACGGGCGTTCAACTTTAAGCTCCGAACGCTCAAGCAGAGCGAGCCACAGCGGCTTTTGCGAGACATCTTGAGGCTTGACTTGCACCGTCTTGAATGGTGAGTTGAGTTTGGGAGTTGCAAATGGATGGCGAAGAGGCTTCCGCTTGCTGCGCCACTCGGCATACTCCGCTTCCTGCTTGTCCAGCAGATCGCGAATGGCTCTACTGTCCGAGGCCGTCGCCGTGAGATACGGGTGGCGAATGAGTCCGTGGCTCATTGACTTCGAGGGTGTAGCGAGTGACGAATGTGGATGCATCTCCATGCACACCCAAATTAGATCAAGGCTTTCTATGCTGTCGAGGCTCGAGCTGCGTTGAATCAGCCTCGATCGTATCGGAGACTCGCTCACACACCAGCTCTCAACCACACAACGCACACCTATACAAGATCCCAATAGGATCAATGGAAAGCTCACTCGATCTACTCCACATACCGGTACATCTTTCACTGAGCAATGGTATTGTGGCACCATGAGATCTGCAGCTGATCACATCTCCTTTTCATGAACCGTGACCATGCACTTGGCGTGTATGAGTGTCAATGCCGGCCACATCCTCGTCTACTGTTTGCCTTTCTCTTTCGCATCGTCCTTCTTGGTCTTCTTCTTGTCAGCCTTGTCGACGGCCTCACTGCTAGGGCTACGGTCGCGCTTCTTCTTCTTGGCGTTGAGACGCTTCTTGAACTCGTCGTCGTAGAGCTTCTCGATGGTCTCAACATCCTTCGCCGAGAGCTCCTTGCCTCCGATCTCGTCGTCACGCGATCGATCGCAATGCTCCTCCTTCGGCACCGTGCAGTCCGATCCTTTCTCCCCAAAGTTGCACCATCGACCCTTCGGTGGATCTGCCTTCGGCAGGCAGAATGCACTGAACTTGCCAGTGTCGTAGTGCATGACCGACTTGATATCGTACTCGCCACGGAGTTTAAGGTTGGTCGAGAACGGGTTGGCCCCCATCGCTGCAAGCTCCTTGAACGCTGCTTCGACTTTGTCTTGGACGATGATGATCGTGCGGTCCTTGTGCTGGTGGTCGTGGTCCAGGCCGACCGTGTGGCCCATCTCATGCAGCATCGTCTTCTTGGACCAGCAGCCGTAGCTCAAGTTCAAGAACTGGGTCGTGCTAGCCTTGTACCCCACGATGGACTGGCAGCCAGGGTGCTTGCTCGTTCGTGGCTCGAATGTGAGCCGCGTGAAGTGTTTGCACCCGCCACAGATCTTGTTGGCCTCACTATCGCCTTGCTTGTCGTACTTCGCAGCTTCCGTGGGGCAGTCTTTGATCGAGATGAACTCGATGTCCGTCTTGTCGCTATACTCTTTCTTTGCCGCAGCGAATGTGGTCTTGATATCGACCTCTGGTAGCTTGAACAACTTCATATTCTTTTCTGTCGGTTTGGTTGTGGCATAGGTGAACGCCATTATCGTGGCATCCGAGCGAATCTTGGACGCGGCATCCCCCTCCGCCACAGCGTCCGCTCGGACTTCAGCGAGTGATTGCGACTGATAGCAGATCACGCCCTTTGGCCATACGCGCAGGTCGTGTGGGTACACTCCCAGTTGGCGCTGGCTGTTGATACCCGCAGTCTTGACTGTGGCCGCTCGAGGTGCATCCTGGCACGGAATCTCGTGGTCCTCCTTGCCTGCACCGTCCGCCACGCCGCTGTCACGGAAGCACCTGAGAGTCGGTGGGTGCACACGCTCATTGCAGAAAGCATAGTACGCGTTGCCCTCGATATCATGCTGCAGACGCTGGTAGCTGACGATCCTTGTGCCGAAGTGGAAGCACGGGTGTACCACGTAGTCATTCGAGCTGGGGCATTCGGGAAGACGATCGCCAGTGTCCGTGGAGCACAGGAGCTGGCCCGTGGCTTGGTCACACTCGGCAAAGATGCTCGCATTCTGGCCGATGAGAAACGTCTTGGACTGGATGGCAATGCCGTTGAACTCACAGGAGGTCGTGTTTGTGGGTGAAGGTGAAGCTCCTGCGAGAAGCCCCCCAGTGACGACAGCAACAGCAAGCGAGGAGGACGATCCGAGCATGTTTCTTCGTGTGGGAAAGATTGCAAATGAGCTGATCCACCGTGGCTGTGGTACTCGCAGCGAGCATCCCGAATCGTTGTTTGTGCCGCATGAGGGCATTCATCGACAGGCGAGGGGTGTAGTGTAGTGTAGCGTATTAGGATACAGAGCACTCGAACCCAGACTAAAGTGGGTGGTGCCACGTACGGACAAGAAAAACCACGATGGCACTCACTCTCACCTGACAAAGCAGTACTTATTGAACCACAGAGCAGCCATTCGTTCACGGAGGCCATGGCCTTACCGTGTCTCGCAATGTGATGTCAGGACATGGTCAGGTGAGATCATCTGACTCATCTCGATTGTATCGTCCCAGCGGTTGTAGGTGTTGACTTCGTGGGGCCACTAATAATAGTGACTCACTATCCACGACATCACCGATAGTCTTCTGCACATGATCCATTACGGCATTGTGGTTCACAGCAGACAAGCGTACTATCACGCATCGCCACTTCGCCTTCCACGCAATCTACG
>JAADXF010000161.1:0-35727 GCA_023337575.1 Pythium chondricola
ACGTAGGGAGCTGGGACGATGAAGGGAGCTGGGACGACGTAGGGAGCTGGGACGGCTTTCATACGTGGGGTGAGGATGACCCTGACGGCTCCTGGAGTGGCCCTTACCCATGGTGGGGTGGCGATTCGTCTGGCTGGGGAGATTGGTCCAGCTGGGGAGATTGGTCGCGTGGTGGTGACTGGTATGGCTCGGGCCACGGCGACGCCTCCGGTGGCGACGACTTGCACCCTGTGTGTAGCTACGGCCAGTCGCCGATGAGTGTGGAAGGCGTCGAGGGCATGTTCTGCGTGGACGGGGAGAGCTGTGTGGGCGAAACCATGGGCACGTGTCCTGACCCGCAACCTGGCCTCGAATACGGCGCCTACTGTGGTACGGTTGCGTCGGGTGTCCTCGGTTGCAAGCCGATGACCGAGGAGATGTACAACGATCTCTACCTCCCGGCGGGAGGAGACGACGCCGGTAGTGGGCTCGTTGATCCTTTCATGTGTGACGACGGGCTCGACGGGATCAGTGTTGAAGGCGTGGAGGGTGTCTTCTGTGTACCAGGCCCAATCTGTGTTTCGGACTTCCAGGGCACCTGTCCGGGGCCACAGGCGGGCTTGGAATTCGGATCGTACTGTGACATCGTGCAGTCCGGTGTGCTCGGCTGCAAGCCGTACACCAGTGCACCGGTTGAAGACTCTGGCAGTGGCTCTGACTCGGAGCCAACGGAGGAAGAGAACGACCCGACCCTACCGGTGGTTGATATCCCGTTCTGCTCGGCCGAGGGTGACTCGCAGATGAGCGTCGAGGGCGTGCCGGGAGTCTTCTGTGTGAACGGCCAGGCCTGTGCCGGTGTGGACGGTGCGTGTCCTGGCCCACAGCCTGGTCTGGAGTTCGGCTCCTACTGTGGCGTCGTCCAGTCGGGCGTCACGGGCTGTGTGCCCAACATTCCGACCAAGAAGTCGGCCTTCAAGAAGGTGGGCGCCAAGCGAGAGTACCAGAAGAAGCATGCAGGCAAGGAGGCTCACCAGGCAAAACCACATGCCCGTCAACACTGAGTCAAGTAGCAGCAACAACAACAGCGTTGCGAGTGTCTCGATGGGGTCCACATGCACCCGCAATATTTTCAATGATTCCGAATAATGCATCCAACAGAGTGTACTACTCTTAAATGTATACCGTTGTTTGTGTTGGCATCGCAGTAGTTCAGATTCTGATCAGACAGAAGGCTCCATACAAGATCTACAGTACGTACGCTGCACGCACATCCAATTCCAGTCGTACTGGTATAATAGCGTGACGGGATGAGGCGTCCTACAGTAGTTGTGAATCAATATCACACCATCTCGCAATGACGTCGATTCCCCAGCCATGGCAAGAACGCTGGCACAATAGCCCAGCCCATGGTGTGCATATAGGCATACAGCATATATGCCTCAGTCCAGTCAAAGTCTCAGTGTGATGAGACCTCCATCACTCGTTTGGGAGCGAAACGGTTGGGTATTACTATACTATATTACAGTAGAGCGATGCGATTGGTCAGCGGCCCTTACCAACTTTGCAACCGCTTCGTTTTCAGTCACAGCATGAGGCTTGCTCCGGCATCAGCGCTGGTGTTTCTGATGCTGTGCGCAGCGGCGCACGCGCTGGATCACCATGGTGACCACGAGGTGAAGAACGAGATCCAGGAGCTGCGCCACAATGCCGTGCTCTCAAGCCAAGGCGAGCTCATGAAGGAGACACCGCCAGGTGCGACATCATATAGTACAAATAAAATTGATCCTGTACCACTCTGTATTATCCTCCTTTTGTGGTGAGATACAGAAACTCAGGACGCACATGAGACAAAAGGGGAGAAGAAGAAGCCACGGGGGCCTCCGCTCCACGCCAAGCCAGCACACTACAACCCTGTCACCCTCCAACCCAGGCCACTCAAACCCAAGTGGCCCACAAAGCCACAGTACAAGAACAACCATGCGTGATTCTGTACGAGTGTAGTAGGGATACTGCAGTCGAGGCCATCGGTCTCTCTGTACTTGCAGTGCCCAGCGTTGGCGTCGATGGCTACAGACTGAACCTAGGATCCTGCTACTGTACAGCCTCGCTTCAATAGAATCTCGACGATCCATCCCACAATGCAGTACAGTAGGTACAGTGGGGATGCGCAGTGTGAAGACACCCCCTTGAAATCATTGTCGAGCCACCAAGCCCATCGATGGGTGCGCTGTTGCCGGCTGCATGGCCAGATGAATTGACTCGTGTGTGATGATCTTGTTTGTGGGGCCTGGTTGCAGCTGGCGCAAAACGTAGCCAAATCAGGAGTCGATTTTCAACCAATCGTGGTGGCCGATCTCGACAATCCTCGGATTTTATCCGCATATCTTGCATTTTCAACTGTAAAATCCTGATTTTTATCCCCTTCCCTCCCTCAAGGCAATGGGTCAATGGGTCGATAGGGTTAGGCCGCGCGTGATGTGGGTTGGGACCGCTGCGTCCTCTATTTCAAGCATGTTTTCATGTCCTCACTATACTCAAGTCAAGTACCATGCTTGTAATCGGGTTGTACACAGTACATACTTCTTCTGCAATTCGAAAGTCTATCATTTCTCATAGTACTTGATGAGCTCTTGGCGGATCACAGCAAAACTCCGCCGTTACAAGAAGCGCAGTCAGCAATTCACCAGCACACACACACACACCACCCCAACCCGCGTACAACTCACCACAGTATGTTCGGCAAGAAGCTCGTCCTCATCGCGGCGGCCGTCGCGCTCGCCATGGACCACGTCGCCGCGCACGAGCAGGCCTCGCACATCAAGGTGTCGGTCCACACGGCCAAGAAGCCACAGCACAAGAAGCAGCCACACCACGCGCCAGTCAAGCACGCCAAGCAGGTGAGCGAGACGTCGTCCGACGCGGGCGAGTTCGACCCGAGCGAGTTCTGCCTCGAAGGCTGGTCGCCCATGAGCGTCGAGGGCGTGGAGGGCGTCTTCTGCGTGCACGGCGAGGCTTGTGTCGATGACATTGACGGCGCGTGCCCAGATCCGCAGATGGGACTGCCGTACGGTGGTTACTGTGATGAAGTCAAGACCGGCGTCATGGGCTGCAAGCCGGTGACCGAGGAGATGTGGTGGGCCGCCAACGGCGAGGACGACGACGGTAACACGAGCGGTCCGGTCTGTGGCGAAGGCTACTCGCCTATGAGCGTGGAGGGCGTCGAGGGCGTCTTCTGTGTGGAAGGCCAGGCGTGTGTGGCTGACATCATGGGCTCGTGCCCGGGTCCACAGGACGACCTGGAATACGGCGCGTACTGTGGTACGGTCACGACCGGTGTGCTCGGTTGCATGCCGTACACGGAGGAGCTCGCGCCAGCGGAAGTCGATGAGGACAGCAGCGAGGACGACGACTCTGCTGTGTGCGAGGAAGGCTCGTCGCCCATGAGCGTCGAGGGCGTGGAAGGGATCTTCTGCGTGGAGGGTCAGTCGTGTGTGGCCGACATCATGGGCTCGTGCCCTGACGCCCAGGATGGTCTCGAGTTTGGCTCCTACTGTGGCACTGTCAAGACGGGTGTGCTTGGTTGCAAGCCATACACGGACGACTCGCAGACGCCAGAGGAGGAAGGTGATATCGTGGTCGAGGTGTGTGATGACGGCTACTCGCCGATGAGCGTCGAGGGCGTGGAAGGGATCTTCTGTGTGGAAGGCCAGGCGTGTGCTGGCGTCGACGGCTCGTGCCCAGAGGCGCAGGATGGTCTCGAGTTTGGCTCGTACTGTGGCACTGTCAAGACGGGTGTGCTTGGTTGCAAGCCTTACACTGACGACTCGCAGACGCCAGAGGCGGAGGGCGACGCGGAGGAGGAGATCGAGGTCGAGATCGACGTTTGCGAGGAAGGTTCGTCGCCCATGAGTGTCGAGGGCGTCGAGGGTGTCTTCTGTGTCACTGGCCAGGCGTGTGCTGGTGTGGACGGTGCGTGCCCTGGCCCACAGGACGGTCTCGAGTTCGGCGCCTACTGTGGCAAGGTGGCATCGGGCGTGCTTGGCTGCAAGCCCAACACCTCCAAGGCGATGCTCAAGGTGCACCAGGCCACCCACGTGGCCAAGAAGCACCACACCAAGAGCCACCGCGCCAAGACCGCCAAGGCCAGCGTCCGTGCCCACGCCCACGCGCTTGCTAAGAAGGAGCAGCCAAAGAAGCACGCGCACCCGGCCGTCAAGAAGGTAGTCATCCACCACTAGACATACTGGGCCTTTCTTTGCATCTCCGCATCGACAAAAGAGATAAAAACTGAATGAAAACCAGCGCGTCGATCTGGACGCATTTTTTGTAAACGGTCTTGTCCAAAGAAAAAAACTATTATTAATACCGGTACTGTACGGTAGCAGCAATATATTTCCCTCTTCCTGACAAGACGTTGTGCACGAGTTACTATGGTGTCTAGTGGGTGACACGGAACTGCTGGAGCATCTCCTCTTCCATGAGGTGCACGTCGCCGGCGATCACGAGGCAGTGGAGCGGCTCGCCAAAGTCGACGGTGCGCAGCTCCTCCATCGTGCCGGCCACGATCTTCTGGTCCTTCTGGCCCAGACGCGCCATGCCGACACACATGGAATCCTTGGAGTAGGCGCCTTCCTGTCGCTTCTCTTCGACCTCAATGAGCTGCTCAATGGCCTGGTTCACCGTCATGAAGCGAGGCGGGAGGTACACGATCTTGCCGCGCGCCATCGCGTCGAAATCCGGCTCCTTGACCTTAATGTCCAGCAAACACAGCGTGTGCATACCGCCACGCTTGTTGTACAGGATCTTGCTGTAGAAGCTGTCGGGGCGCCACTCCTCGGTGAAGAACGGGATCGAAATGGTCTGGCCGAACGAGTAAAGTTGCAGCCCACACGAGGCCGCGGCACCCATGACCGAGGCATTGTGGATCACCTCCACAGTAATATCCAGCTCCTTGGCGCGCAGAATGAGGTCCGTGTGCGTCGTCGCGCTGTCGAAAGCGTTAGTGGGGGATGAGATGATGGTCTCAATTAAGTTAACACAGTATGCTTCCTCACCACAGTGGGTCCCCAACGACGAGGAAAGCAACGTCATTGTCCTTGGCATCGTCGAGAATCTGGTCCGCGCCGGTCTCCACGCAGTCGCGGTCGGCGAGGATCACTTCGCGGCCGTAGAACTCGGTCTAAACGTGATGGGATCAGCGGTTGCAATGATTTTGAGGGGAAGTAGAAATGAACAACGCACCAGCTTGTTGTGGTTGATGCCCAGAATCGAAGTGTAGTTCTCAAGGAAGACCTTCTTACACTTCTTGACCGCGTTGAGCCCGCGCAGCGTAATGTCCTGCTCGTCGCCGAGGCCGAGACCGACCACGTACAGCACCATCGCCGTGTTTTTGCTGGTTGCACTTGCTTTTCTTCGCCAATCAAATGGACACACAAGCCGTTATAGTACCCCAGGGAGGGGTTAAATACTAAGAGGCTACTATTCCAAGTGGGTACAGTTGTTCCCACCACCTCTTCCAATGGAAAATGCCATACAAAAGACACAACACAACGCCATGGCGAACGCAACCGACGTGCACGCACAGAGCGTGCACGGCGTGAACCCGCAGCACCTGATCGAGAAGATCATGCGCAACCGCATCTACTCGAGCGTGTACTGGAAGGAAGAGTGCTTTGGTCTCACCACGGAGACGCTTGTGGACAAGGCCATCGAACTCCAATACCTTGGCGGCACGTTCGGCGGCAACCAGCAGCCCACACCGTTCCTCTGCCTCATATTGAAGATGCTGCAGTTACAGCCAGAGATCGAAATCGTCAAAGAGTTTATCCAGAACGGCGAGTACAAGTAAGGGCCTGATCACGAGTGGTCCGATCCGATCGTAGCTCTTCACTCAGCTTACTGTATACGCTGTGGTCTAATAGATACGTGACGATCCTGGGAGCGGTCTACCTGCGCCTCGTTGGCAAGCCGCAGGAGGTATACGAGCGACTGGAGCCACTCTACAGCGATTACCGCAAGATCCGCAAGCGCAACACTATGGGTGCGGATTGTTTTCTATCAGTGTGGGTTGATCTTGTGGCTTCACGCATACTGTTGTGATATATAGGCTGGGAGTTGACCCACGTCGATGAAGTGATCGATGCGCTGCTGCAGGAGGAGTACTACATCGATCTTGCGCTTCCGCGACTCACCGACCGGGAATACCTCGAGAAGAATGAGCTGCTTCCGCCACGAAGGAGTCCACTAGAAGACGAGCTACAGGCATCCGACGATGATGACGATGATGATGATGTCAGTGGTGATTCTGGCAGCGATGGGGAGAAGGACAAACCAATGTCATAAACCATTAGTACGTGACGACACTTGCCCGCGTGTTCATTGTGTTATGGTATACTGTGGGGTACGCGTCGCCGTATCGTGGTGATACTGCGCGACGCGCTTGTTCTCGTGGCGAGGCGATGGTCGACATCCACACGACTGGCTGGCACAGACGACATTTACTTCGAGTTGTTGTGGTTGACGCGGTTCTCCGCGAGGTTCTTGATCCCCTGGCGGTGCGAGGTCCAGTCCGAGCGGTCGCGCAGCGCCATGTCCGGGTTCATGCGCACCTCGCGGTTCCACTTGACGTCCGGGCTCTTGGTCAAATGGCGTGCGCCGAACGTGACGCACATGATCGAGCCAGCCGTGATGCACGCGATCAGCGGGTAGGTCTGTGGTGGGTAGAGATCCATGGTTAACTCCTACGCTGTCATTGACGCCAGCGAGAGTATAGAACGACAGCACATACCGACGGATCGGCGAGCCAGCGGGAGGACTTGGAGGCGACGCGCGAAGCCATGATGCGATGTGTGTGTGTGTGTAGGATGGAGGGAAGGAGCCGGGACTTGGTCGGGAGACGGCGAAATCTAGAATGACACGCCATGAAGGAGGAGGGAGTGTGGAATGGAACGAAGAGAAGGCGGCGGCTTCTCATGCGTGCGTGCGGCGGTTCGATCAGGTGAGGAGAGCTCCTCCTCATGGTGGGCGCCGCCAGAAGGATGGGCGCGGCGCGAGACTTCAAGGTGGCACTTCAATGCCCTGTGAGACCTAATTTCTGAATAATCTGGTGGTTGATCTCAGGATCGATTTGGTATATGAAAGCTTGCATCCGCACCTCTGGAAGTAGATCATTGAATATAATCAATCAATGTGAGGATTATCAGGAGCTGGCTTCTAAATATTTGATATCGGAGGTCGGGTTGATTTTCTGGTGATGTGGTCTGGGCAAAGAATGAAGCGACGATTGAGTCGATCGATGGATTGCTCCGACTTGCCAACGAGATGTGGCGCGGTTCTCTTGCCAAGACGCGATGACCGCATTGGACAGCACACGCCCACATTCGTAGGAGTGTCATGAAGCATCAAGTCCTGTAATAACACCCCTTCCACGCAAGTCTGAAGTATGTATGACTACCTACCCATCCTAGGTCGGCCGTTACGGCCCTTTAGCCTCCATGCGATTCCAATCAGTGCGTCAGCAATGGCTCTTGCGTAGATGCTGCAAACAAGCCTTGAGACTGTGCACAACTGCGCCCAGACACTGCTGCTCGGTTTAGCACTGTCTTCGCCGTGGTGGCCGGAGTTTTGTGTGCCTAGGGCATGTCAAACGCCTGTCACTGCAACGAGAATGATAAACTGAAACCGGTGACACACCGGTATTTAGTGCCACACTATAATGACACATGATGTCCCAATCGAGTTTTCCTCAACCCAGCGGCTCCCAAGCCATCTATCTCATCATCCCAATCCAACCCACCGCCCTCGGCGATCATGGACAAGTACGACCGGCAGCTGCGCCTCTGGGGTGCCGACGGCCAGCGCGCGCTCATGAGCACGCACATCTTGCTCATCAACGCCAGTGCCACGGGCGCCGAGACGCTCAAGAACCTTGTGCTGCCCGGTGTCCAGCACTTCACCATTCTCGACGCCCACCGCGTCACGCAGGCCGACGTGACCAACAATTTCTTCGTCTCGAGCGCATGCCTCGGCCAGCCACGCGCGCAGGTGGTCACGGACCTCTTGCTCGAAATGAACCGCGACGTGGCCGGTTCGTTCCGCGTCGCAGATCCATTCGCCATCGCCCAGCACGAACCGCATTTTTTTGACCAGTTCCAGCTCGTCATCGCCACGCAGGTGCTCGACGAGACGCTCGCCACGCTGCTTGGCCAGCGCTGCGCAGCGCGTGGCCTTCCCCTGCTTGTCGTGAATGCATACGGGTTGCTGGGTCATTTCCGTCTCCAGGTCACGCAGCATGCGGTCCTGGACGCGAAACCCGACCCGCCTCGCCACGAGCTCCGCCTCGCGCGGCCGTTTCCGGCCCTCGTCGCCTTTGCGGCGCAGTTTGACTTACACAAACTCGCGACCATTGACCACGCGCACGTGCCCTTTGTCGTGCTGCTGCTCCAGGCCATGGACACGTGGAAGCGGTCGCACCAGGACACGCTGCCCACGACCGTGTCCGACAAGCACGCCTTCAAGCAGCTCCTCCAGGGCATGGCGTGGGGCGGCGTGGGCCATGAAGTGAACTTTATGGAAGCCAGTGAACACGCCTACAAGGCCTATTCATCGCCTATCGTGCCCGACGAGGTCGAGCAGGTCCTGGCGGCCGCCAGGCACATGGTGTTGACCGACCAGACCGAGGAGTTTTGGTTCTTGGCGCGTGGCCTGGCGGAGTTCGTGGACGCCCACGACGGCCTCCTGCCTGTCACCGGCGTCGTGCCCGACATGACGGCGTCCACCGACACGTACGTCGCGCTGCAGCAGGTGTACGTGACCAAGGCCAAGCAGGACGCCGGCCACGTGCGCGCCTTGGTGCACCAGCACCTCGCGGACGCCGGGCTGCCCACGGACAAGATCAGCGACGACCGCATCGACGCGTTCTGCAAGAACGCCTACAACATTGCGGTCAGTCGTGAGCCACGGACGCTTGTTGACTCACGGACTCACGCCGTGTGTGTATGTGTACCTACCTATTCATACCTATCGATGGTACCTAGATGCTGGCGACGCGGTCGATCGAGGACGAGCTGCACTGCGTGGACCTCTCCTCCATCGACGTGGACGATGAAGACCCGCAGCAGTCGCCCGTGATCTGGTACCTGCTGCTGCGCGCCGTGGGGGCATTCACCGCTGCGTTCCAGCGGTACCCCGGGTCGGACGCTGCCTCCCTGGACGCGGACGCCGACTGGCTCGTGGAGAAGGCGCAGGCGCTCGCGCGTGGCTCGGCCATTGCGTCCTGGGTCACGAGAGCGCACGCGAACGAGATGACGCGCGCGTGTGAGGTGGAGCTGCACACCATCGCGGCGCTCATGGGCGGCGTGGCGGCGCAGGAGGCCGTCAAGATCATCACGCACCAGTTTTTGCCGCTCAACCACACGTACGTCTTCAACGGCATCGCGGGGCTCGCCGGCACCTACGACGTGTAAGCAAGCCGCAACAAGGACGACGAATCCACGAAATGATTACAGTATCCGCAACCGATGACGGGCTTGGCTGGCTGGTCGTAGACTACAGTATTAGTAGTAGGTACCGTCGTTTGTGTGTGTGTGGCTCAGACGGCGTCGGTGCACGCCTCCTGCTGCTCCTTGAGCTGCCGCCGTTCAAAGATACAGCGCGGACAGATGCACTGGAACTGGTAGTCCTTGAGCAGCTCCTCGCGCGCGTGCACGTCCTGGTCCACGTCGATGTAGCAGATGCACAGCTCGTCGCCCTTGGGGATGTCCCGCACCGCGACCACGTGCGCGTCGCCATTCTTGGTGTACAGCACGGTGCAATTCGGATCGCACGAGTGGTTCATCGTGCAGATGATGGAGAAGAGCGCCGTGCCGTCGAACGAAGGGAACCCACGCAGGAGGCCGCTCTTGAGGATCTCTTCTGGCGCCATGCCGTCCTCGGCCAGCGCCTGGAGCTGGTCACGCACACGCTGCTCGGCGGCACACGCGAGCACGGCGCGCACGCGGGCAAAGAGCGCGTGGTCGTCCTCCTCGCTGCCATCCGGGTGGTCTTCCAGGACGTCGCGCAGTGCGTGGAAGGGGTGGTCGATCTCGACGCGGATGTTGTTCATCTCGAACAGGCCCAGCTGCGCCGCAAAGAACTCGAAACTGAGGATGCTGGCGCACTGGGTCCATACCTCGTGGACGGTGAACCCGTGGAGCTGGTCCTCGCGCGCGAGGTGGACGAGGTTGCTCTCGAGCGCATCGAGCAGCAACTGGTGGGTGGCCACGAGCAGGTCTTTGAGGAAGGAGGACTCGTTGTGCATCGACTGGAGGCGCTGCTCCGAGTCGGGCGAGCGGCTCTGCGCGCTAGTTTGATCCCCACCACCACCATCGTCGTCGTCGTCCTCCTCCTCCTCCTCCTCGTCTGGGTCTTGAACGTGGTCGTCAAGATGGGGAGGCTGGTCGTCGTCGTTCGGCCTGGGTCGTTTGCCCTTCGTAGTGGTGGTAGATTTCTCCTGAAACGATGGTTCTTCGCCGCCGCTGCTGCCCTCGATGCTGCTATTGCTGCCCTGGCTGCGTGCGTGTGGATGGTGGTGGTGGCTACTCGTACGAGTATTCATACTGCTACTGCGACTGCGGCGCTGGACCTGCTTCTCGACCATCACCACTTCCCACCATGGCTTCTTGTGGAACATATCCATGGGTTCTCTCGCCTTCACGAGGTCCCTCGTGACCAGGAACCGACTCAGGACACGTGCCATGACCTTGGCCACGAGCAAAAAGATATCGTTCGTCTCGCGCGCGTGGCGCAGGAGCACGTTCATGGACGAGAACGGGTCCTCGCGTGGACACAGGATCGCGTGGAACTCGTGGTAGGCGCGCATCTGGCAGAGCTTGGAGCAGTACGCATCGCCACAGATACAGCGGATCGCCGCGGCGGCGAGGCCACAGTGGCGCCGCTGGACATGGAGCTTCTGGAGCACCTTGTCCAGGTCCTGCAGCGTCGCCAGGGTCGTAGTGGTAGTGGGAGTAGTGGTCCGACCTGGGTTAGGCTTGGTCTGGTTATACTGCGCGGCCATGGTGCGCCACTCGTCGTGGTAGTCCGCGAGCAGCGGCACGAAGCAGTATTGGCAGCAGGGCACGACGCGCTTGTTGAGCTCGTGCTGCATCGCGACGTACGGGGCCTCGGTCCAAATGGTGGTGTTCTTGGGCAAGTCGGTGTCGGCGTAGATGGCTTTGCCTTTGAGCTTCCCGGCGGACGCGCACACCACTGGCGCATTCGCCTTGCTGATATTGAGCTCGAAAAACCTGGCGGTGCGTGGGTCTGTCGGTGAATACGGCACCGCGAGGCACGAGTGGCGGTCTGTGCGCATGGTCGCCGGGTACGATCGGTAGAGAGGGAGCGACAGGTTAGCCATGACTTGTACAGTATAGACCCAAGGTCGGATCTCCGGATTACTGGATTGCTGGAGTGCTGGATTGCTGGAGTGCTGGAGTGCTGGAGTGCTGGATTGCTGGGTTTCCAGTCGGGCGGTGGTTCGTTCTAAAGACTCATCGGTGCATGCAACCATTCAGTGCGTTGGAATTCGCTGGAAGCGTGACCACCGGACGTGGCCAAATGACGACGACCGCGCGAAAGGTGTGCGCACGCGCCGGAGACTAACCATTGTTGACGACGACCACGACCAGCATCGAGCGTCCCGCATCCCAGCATCCCAGCATCCCAGCATCCAGCATCCAGCATCCAACATCGAGCATCCAGCATCCAGAGATCCGGTAAAATAAGAAAAAAATGAAAACAACATGTAAAATACATACCTGTGGTCATGGGCGTGGCGAGGCGGCGCCGCATGCTGCTGATGAGCGAGAGGCGGCGCGATTTCGACGGCGGTGTGGCGCGACCGGAGGAGGGCGCGCCGTTGGCCTCCAGAGCCTGGGCGGTAGTGGTCGTTGTTGTCGTCGCTGCGCTGTTCATCGTGCGAAACCACGACAAAAATCACTCCCTCGCGGTCGTCGAAATGGCCGTCGTCGCTCTCGTGGTGGTGGTAGTCGTTGTGCTGGATGCAGCGAAATGACGCTCTTCGTCATCGTAACAGCCAAGCCAGAACCAGAATCACGGTATGGGTCGTTAGCGTTCTTAACACGCTTCCGTTCCTAACCAAACCGAAAAGTGTAGCCATGAGCGTGCCGGTCTTGAGCCAGCACGTGCCATCGTCGTACGCGTTCCACGAGATGGCCGTATAATGCTGTGTTTGGCGACAGATCGCGCAGCAGCTCTCCGGCTGACTCACCAAGATGGCGGTGAGATCGGTCGCCACGATATCGTACCCTTCTAGAAGTGACTGGCACTTGTACACCCGGCCCGACACGGCCCTGGAGGTTCCATCATCGTTGGTCATCACTTCTTCGCCCGTGCTCTTGGTGGATTTGAGTTAGCACAGCCCGCCGTGGAAGTCGCTCCAGGTATACGCATGGCACTCGTCCAGTTTGTTGCACAGGTCCATGCCATCTTCGTGACTCGCACCATCCATAGGCTTGAGATCGTTGCCTGGGAAGTCCACATCGAACTCACGCATGTACGCTTTGCACCCATACTGTAGCCGGCATGTGAGTGCGCAACACACGAGGAGACAACACGACACTTCTCGGTACAGTCATCCACCGTGGCAGGACGAACGATACCGATCTCGGATCCTTCGTCAAACACAACGTCGTTGGCGCTCACCGGCGCGTGTCCAGCTCAGGAGCCTGTATTCGAAAATTGGATGGTGATGGGAGTACTCGACACCACACGCTCCCATCTCGTGGCCACTGTACGTGCACTCGATCTTGAAGAAGGCATTTTCATGCCAGGATGTGCCTTCAGGCGTTCTTGACGGGCCAATACTTGACGCGCATCACATGTCACAGATTCGTCCTGCTGCGGGGCGAAGCCAGAGCAGGTATGACCACCGCTACCCTGGCTCCCTGGCTCGGGCACACCATCATTCTCTTCCCAGTCGACGTACTCGGGCACTTACTTCATCACCACCACGGGTTTCAGTGGACACCAGAATCGCACTGGCGTGTCGCGCGGTCGAGTACACGTTGCTCCAAGTGGCGTGGTGTCCACCTAGGCTCCTCTTGACGTACTGCAGGAATTCGCTCCGCGTAAGCAGCGAGAGAAAACGTCGCCGTCGGCTGCAGTTTCTGGCGCCGCGCGATCTCTCGCTGGGCGTCGAGCAGGCGATGGATCTCCTACTACTGTACTTCCACCGTATCAGGCTGCGACGTGGGAGAAGGGATCCTGATTTGTGTGACAAAGATCGTAAGCTCCTGCCTTGATACTAGTACTGTATCTCTCTCCGTCCATGAGCTGACACTGTAGCTGCAAGATACGTGCGCCTGGGTGCACCCTCCCCCCCAGCACAATGGACAGGAGGCACGGGAGATCAGCGAGCCGCGGTTTCAATTACCAATTTTACACCATCCATTGACTCCTTTCGTGGTACCTTCGCTCCGATTCGCTCTCTCGGTCTCTCTCGCGTGGTTGAAGCGCTTGGCTTGCTCAATTTCAGTGGATTCCGGTATTCATATTCACGGATGACGGGGGGGGGTACTACACTGGGCGGGGGTACCGTTTACTGGTTACGCATGGCGTTCCTCCTCGCACCGCGCGCACCTGCACTTGAACTGGTACTCGCGCAGACTCAGCTCGCGGTCCTCGACCGACTGGTCCACGTCAATGTACGAGATGCGCAGCTCGTCGCCTTTCTGTAGATCGCACATATACTAGTCAGTACCCCCTCCTCTCCCCCCTCTCGAACCAAATAAAAGCGTAACCCACGTGGATGTCCTGCACCGCGTACACGTGGCCCGTGCCGTCCTTCATGTAGATGACCGTGCAGTTGGGGTCACAGTCGTGGTTCATCGTGCAGATGGTCGGGAACAGCGCCGTGCCTTCGACGCCGACAAAGTCTTCCTCCTCGCCTTCGCAGCAATCGTCCAAGTCCTCCCCATGGGCATGCTCCTGGGCATGCGCATGGTCGTGGTCATGATGGTGATGGTGGTCGTGGCCATGGTCAGGACCATGGTCGTGTTCGCACATAGCGTGCTGGTACTTGTGGGCGTAGACCTCGAGTGCGTCCTTGACCTTGACCAGCACCGGTGGCGCCTCCTTCTTGCCCTCGGTCACGGTCTCGAGCAGCGCCTCGCTGATCGTGTGGAACGGGTGGTCGATCTCCATGCTCATGTTGTTCATCTCAAACATACCGACCACACAGCCAAAGAACTCGACGGTCAAGACCTCTGCGCACGCGCCCAGCACGGCGTCCGTCGACAGCCCGTTCAACTCGTCGTGTTTGTGCATCGTCTCCACATTGTCCTCGAGCCCCGTGAGGAAAATGTCCAGCGTCTGCTGGAGCAAGGCCTTGAACACGTCGCGCTGGCCGGCCAGCGTCTCGCCTGCCTCCACGTCTTCTTCGTGCACGACCACGTCCCACCAGGGCATTTTGCAAAACATATCCACCGGCTGCCGCGCGAACGCGAGGTCGTGCGTGGCCACAAAGCGCGCGAGGATCGTGGCGATGACCTTGCCGGCCAGCTGAAAGATCTCGTTCGTGGCGAGTGTGTGGTTGACAAAGTGGCCCATGGGGGTGGCGTTGTCATCCGCACGCGGGCACAGGAACGCGTGCTGCTCGTGCCACGCGGCCTGCTTGCACTTGTCCGAGCAGTAGAGCACGCCGCACGTACACGCGACCATGTGTTTCGCGACGCGGAACACACTAAAGTAGGACTCGTCGTCCGACTTGCCGCCTTCCTTTTGGAGGAACTGCACGGTGGCTTCGAAATCGTCGAACGAGGCGACGTCGTTGTGGTTCTGCTCGAGGGTGGCGGCCTCGACGCGCTCCCACGCATCCTTGCTGTTGATGAGCGGCACGAAGCAGTGCTCGCAGCAGTCGGCAAAGTCCTTGTTGTCTTCGTGCTGCATCGCGACGAACGGGCGCTCGCTGAAGATGAGCTCGCCCGCGTTGATCGCGCGCTCGGCGTAGATGGCTTTGCCCCGGTGCTCGCCTGCGAAGCCGCACGCGATCGGCGGCGTGCCGAGCTGCTGGATCAGCTCGTCAAAGTACTGCTGCACCGGGGGCGCGTTGGGCGGCGGCATGCTGGCTTGCGTGGATCGATTCTATCGATGGAGGGATGGAGGGATGGATCGATCGGTGAGGCGAGCCACGTGTGGAAGTGAAGTGGTAGATGTATGTACTAAGTAGCACGCCCAAGTGACTGGAGTGGACTGGACGACGGTACGGTACTGGCCGAGGCGCACGTGAAGGAGAACGGAAGGAAGATGCGCTCGCTCGGGGCTGCGGTGGTGGCGCAGTCACGATTGGTGCACACTTTGGCCACTTTGGTGGGCAGAGTGATGGTCACATCCGAACCTGGCGGGTAATTGGCTGGTTGCACGCGAAAGACCGCTTTTCAGCCAATCCGATCGTAGTGGCGCACTCCATGCCCTCTCGTATGTGATGTGGTACCTCTGCTATGTGATGATTGACGACGGATCATGAAAGGTCACCTGGTGGAAACGACAAGCAAGGGAAAATGGAAATGGCGAGTGGTCGACGTAGAAACCGCGGAGTGATATGGCGGCTGTGCGCAAGCATCGGCATCCAACGGATCTATTCCGCTGCTGTGGCACAGGCGGCGACGATAGGAGCCGTCGACAACGCCAACTGCGCGCAATGCGACGGGCTTCAGTACTGCACGGCGATGAACGGCAAGCTCCTCGTTGACCCCGTGATCGGATACACCCGCGAGAAGACGTCGCAGCTGCAAGAGCAAGGCGTGTGCGAGGATCTAGACGCCAAGACCTTCACGCTGAGCAAGTTTGGTGAGGAGTACCAGTTCAAAGACACGGCGCGGTGCCGTGCGTTGGTGTGGAACTACCACTGCCTCTCGTGGGTCGCCACCACGTTCGATCGCGTCATCGATGGCGTCACCGTGTCCTGTGATAACGCGACAGCCACTGACAATCTCCCGTTGCCTCCGTGTCGATCGCTGTGCGTGGAAGTCGCGGACAAGTGCGTCTACTCGCACTTTTATCGGGACTACCTAGAGAACGTGTGTGGCAATGTGCCTTGCGTTAGTGAGGAAGACGAGGCCGCATCCAATGGCACGATCACGCAGCCTCCGTGTGTGAAAGCGCCATGGGAAAGCGTCGTGAACACGACGTTCTCACGGTGTTCGATACGGGAGTACGTCCCACCCAAGTCGGCTGCAACACGAGCCAAGGCACTGTCGTGGGGCATCGGCATCGTTCTATTCATGGTCGTGGTAAACATGCAATGACGACGCTAGAGCATTCGAGTATATCCACGTCGACGCGAGGTTTGAGCCAACGCGAGCGCGCTTGCGCCAATGACAAAGCCAAGCAGAACCCAGCCGATCACAGCGAGCAGGCCAGCCGTGCTTGGGGTCATGCCATGCGCCTGAGCATTCACAATCGAATTGTCCAGGCCCTTGAGCTGCTTGCGCACTGATTCTCGTGGTGTGAACGATTCGCCAGGCCACTTGGCGAACTCACTGCTCTGGAGCCACCATGCAGGGTACCCTGGCGACTTCATGGTCTCGGCTCCTTCGCCCGTCGTCACGTATCCATTGCTGTACTTGGCCACGAGCGTCCAGGCCAGCGACCACCAGTGATCGATCACCTCGTTGGCAAACGCGTTGCTCTCTTCTTGAATGTACTCGTCCACCGCACGCTTCGAATCAGCGTCGTTTGCGGACAGCAACTTCATCGCATGCTCTTCAAGGACGCGACGCAACGCGACGCCCTTGGCCTGCAGGTCGCGAATGTGGCCACGCACTTCCTGGTTGATTGCGTTGAATCGAAGCAGGCTCCAGTTGTTGACAAAGTTGAACGCCCACCACGCAGAGTGTGGAGAAAACTCGCTCTGCTGGCCGGCCAAGTACGACGCAGGAGGCTCCTGCTGGCGGCACGAGAACGGCACAAAGACACTGCCGTGAGGCGCATCCTGGGCGTACCACACAACGCACCCGACACCGTCCGGCAGCGTACTCCTCGCCTGTAGCACGAAGCTGTAGAGCGTTCGATGCATCGAGATCGACCGCTCCCAGCCGCCGACAACGCCTTGCGAGTTGCCACTGAACCGCACTGGCGATCCAAACGGTCCAGCCGCGACGCCCTTGGTCATGTCGTATGGAGTGCCTTCGTAGTGATCACGCATGAGCTCCATGACGGTGTTCAAGTCGACTGGGGCATCCGCCTTGACCGAGAACGGGTACGTCGCGTACTGCGAGAAGCTGCCCAGCCGCGAGTCGAGCTGAAGTGATGGCGCCACGACGTCGAAGATACGCCAGATGCGACGCCCTGTGTACAGAGGTCCAATGGCATCCTTGTCTGCATACCCGTAGGCTGCTGTAAAGTCGAATGGCTCACCCGAAGACGGGTCCCACCAGCCCATCTCCTGGGCAAGCGAGTGCACATTCTCGGACGCGAGGAACCAGTCTCGGTTGTCCAAGTCCATCTCGCGAATGGAAAAGCCGTTGGCCAGTGCAGTGACGTGGTCGTCCGGCACGCGCTGCGCCGCCCACACGGCGCTGGTGTTGTGCTTGCCCGTCATCACATGGAAGATCCATACTTCGCCGAACTTGTCCGCGATGCCCAGCGCCTCGGCCGAGTCGCCGTAGTCGGGCTTGGCCGGATCGCCGCTGTCTTCGCTGTAGAAGCCGTACTTGACTGCGAGATTGCCCATGGTATGCACGGCACAGCGTGCGGAATCACACCGCTCCAGCGCGACCTTGGACAGCTCGGCGATGCCGAAGAGGTTCTTGCCATGCACTCCCGCGTCGAGTGGCCAGCCGACGGTCTTGGCCCCGCACGTGCTCTCGCCGATACTGAGCTGCACTTCGTTCATCATGCCGTAGTCTTGGTCCCAGTACGCATAGGTGTGTGGGATTTCGGGGATGAATCCGATCGGCGCCATGACTTGCTCGTCGGCATGCTTCGGTGCGTAGTGAGCTCCTCGCTCCTTGCTGATCAGTCGCGGGTATCCTCCGTTGAAGTTGTACACGGCACGTAGCGCGCCGTCCGCGTGGTCTTGCGCTGGCACGCGCACGAGACGCACGTCGCCGGTGCCACCGCCTGCATCGTCCGTGTGCGCCACCAGCGTGGAGCCATCGGTGGTCGCATTGCGACCCACCGCGATGACCGTACAGCCATCCACAGACTGCAGCGTGAGCAGTGCGGCCGCAACGCCGAGCGCCGACGCGAGCGAGGCCTTCATTGCGTGAGAGTTTTGCAAGTGCTCGCGCTGCTGTCGATCGCCGAGAAAGCAAATGCGATTCTGTCGCGTTTGGCTCTGTGCGCGTGTGTTTGCACTTTCTTGGGTCGGTGCCGTTGAAAGCGAAACCGACACCCCACATGTCACTCCAACGAGGGAAACGGGTCTCCAACGGCACTCTCTCGAGGGAATTGATCGCATATGTCACTCCAACGAGGGAAACGCACCGGACGCGACGACGAAAGGTCCCACGATCTTTGGTGACAGGTGCGCATTGATTGATCGAGTGATGGCTTCCATTGGTGATGATTGGCTCAGGACCAAGCGGTGGATCGCATACGACGCTCACGGTGCCATCCCATCACTCGCCATTGCAGAAGACAGGATGGGGTGCCGATTCTTTTTACGGTGTGGGGTGGACTACACACTGTGTGTATTTAGACCGTCGACCTGTGCCACCTCCTTAATACAGCGCCGCGATGGCATCAATGACCTTAAACGCGAGCTCGTCGTGAGTCGGGAGATGGCCATCGATCTGGATCCGGTGGCGAGCGTCGTCTGCGGTTGCGTGTACACGTGCAGCATCCAGCACGACCTGCACCACACGCTTCCACACGGCCTTGAGTCCACGCTCGGTACCTAGTACGACAGCAGCGTGGAGCGGGTCGTCTGCAGGCGAGGAGGCCTGTCGAGGCGACCGAGCGATCGAAGAGTAGACGCGTAGCATGCACTCGGTCGTAGCAGTGTGCTCTACCACCACGAGAACTTCAATCGAAAAGTGGTCGCCATCGGGCAGGTCGCGCGCAAAGATCTTCATGCCGAACTCGAGACGCTCGGCGTCCTTGGGTTCTCGCTGGATCACGTAGTACTGGTAATCTTCGATACCCGCAACGTCCAAGCCGATGATGCCCGTCATCGGCATGCGGAACAACTGCTTGCGAACGTGTGGGGTCTCCTGACCATCGCCAAGCACGGGGAAGCGCGCCACGCGCCACGCGCCAATGTCAACGTCCATGGTGCCACTTTGCTTGTGCACGACATGGAAGAAGGAACACTCGTCCGACAAGAGCACGTCGAAGATAAACGAGGGAGAGACGACGTAGCCACCGTGGATGGGCTCCTCCAGCACAAGCTTGAAGTCGCGCGTCGCACTCTCGAAGAATCCACCGACACGAGCGCGCAGCATAGAGAGGGTGGCGGCCGTTAATGGCGTCGCAGCTAGTGTAAACTCTGCAGGAGTCCATGGCATGTGAATCACGAGTGAAGATCGAGCTCGGCTGGATCCGGTTGGCCCGGCGTCGTCTCCGTTGGCACGGATCACATCGATCATGCCCTTGATCACTTCCACCGCCAGCGTGTGTGGCGGAAACGCATCCGGAGGCGACCGAGTTGTGAGTACGGACTCGGACGGGGGTGACGCACGACCACCTGCGTCGGAGGTAGGCGGCCCCTGCGATACCAACAGTGCAGGTGACGAGTTGGTTTTCTTAAGTCGGAACTCGTCCACCAGCTGGAGCAAGAGGTCGCAGGTCTTTTTCACTCCTTCCAGCACGCCCTTTTCGATCTGCGGTGCGAACATGGACTTGCGCGTGAAGTAGATACCTGTGCGACACTTGAAGCCGAGCACTGAACTGGTCGGCGTGCTCGCGTAAGGAACCTCTCGGTCCTGAATGTCTTGAAACTCAAAGACAGTCTCAACGGAGAAGCAGTTGCTGTGCGGAATGCTGAGCGTGTACATCTTGGAGCGGAAGACGGCCTTCTGCATGGCTTTTTCATCCACCGAGCACGAGTGATACTGGTCGACCGAGATGGAAGGCACCAGTGACGCGTCGCCCATGTCCTTGGCATCGTCACTCGGCGCTGGTGGTCTGTAGCTGAGCTTGCGCACGTATCCAAAGTGAGGGTGGAGGTGCCATTCACTCATCCGCTTCTCCGACATTGACGCTTGGGACGTCGAGGACTGCATGGACGCTAGTGCACCGATAGCTGACGTGCCACTCGTAGACAGCGGTGGCAGGGAGGACGCACTGGAGGATTTGGGCGGTGGTGGAGGAGCCTGGCTCGTTTTCTCATGGCACATGCGGCGCGCGTGTTGGTCCATAAAAAACTCGAGCATATCGCGCACAGTGAATCGTGAGATCATCGTGGACACGACTTCGACCATCTGCCGCTCGGGCAACTCAAAGAAGCGCTTGCTCGTGGCGTCCTCGATCCACGGAAGCATGACGCGCGTTCTCTCGGCACTGGACAGCACAGGCACTTGGAACTCGTCGCCAAAGTCACCACTCTCGGACCCGGACATGGAGATCCACGACGACGACTTGGACGGGCCCACGATCGCTGGGTCCGAGTTGGATCGTGCCTGCGTGGTTGCCGCACGGTGGCGGTGCGAGAGGTACTCGAATGCCGACAGATCGGACGCGTACACGAGTGCCACCGCGTGTGCAAAGTTCTTGGTCAGGTACGTGTCGGTCGGATTGACGGGCGGGCGGCGCTGTTTGCCCACCCACATGCCCTTGCCGAAGCGCGCCGAGCACAACACGAGGTAGATGGTCTTCTCTGTGTTCGCATTGCTGGTATGGTGGCTGGCGTCGGGGCGTTCGAGCACGCGGAACGACTCCCACGAATGCATCTTCTTGGAGTTGACCACGACCTTGCCGATCAAATTCTGGCCAATGTACCGCTGGTAGATGGTCGAGTGGAACCCCCAGTGGTGGGTCTTGCCCTTGACGACGTGGAAGAGACACGAGGCGTCCGGGGCGGACGTGAACACCAGCTTTTGCTGCTCATTCACACGCAGGAAATGGCCCGTAGACGGGTCCATAAAGTAGATCGGTGCGTCCGACGCGTTGCTGAACACGTGGTCTTTCAGCCTTGATCGCACTTGGTCGTAGAGTGACTTGCCGCCCCCGTTGTTTGCGATCGAATCGCCCATGCCGTTGCCGAGTTGTGTACTTAATTCCGCCGAGGAGAACCCCGAGATGGAGAACGGGCTGGATTTCGACGCCGCGGGCCAGCGGTCCGTGAATGCGCGCATCAGTTCACTACGCGCAGTCGCCAGCGCGTCCATCGATCCGTTCTGCGCCTGCTCCACGGCGTCCGCGCCATGGGAAATCCACTGGAAGAACTGGTTGAAGGTGGCGAGGAACCGCTGATCCTGCAAACACGCGAGCGCTGAGAGCGTGGGGAGCATGGTGAAGAACGCGAACGTGAGCAGAGGAAGGTCCCCTAATGGAGAGAACTTCCATACCGCCGCGACAACGCATACGCTCGTGCACAACGAGGGCGTCGTCGTGGCATCCGCCATGTTTCCCCTCACTGATTATAATAACGTTACAGTAGATCGTATCGTCAGCTCGACAGGTGCAAATGACAGGGCCATCTGATTGGTTGATAATGAGTCTGAAAATAGTATTTCTCACCAATACCAGTCGGCTTTGAGCTCATGTGGACCACCTGAGTTTCTGACTTCGTTGATGGGTGTGCTGTCTATTACGATACTGACAAAAAAACCTCGCTTTTTAAAAAGTAGTTATAACTTATAACGTTGTCTGTGGCACAGAGAGCCTATTATTGAGTGCCAACAACACTTGACTGTGAAGATGACCCGACGAGCTATGTCTGGGATAGACCTCATCAGTTCAAGTCGGTCTGTGGTCGCGACTAAGTTGCAATGCGTCGTTGGTTGTGGTTCAATGCCACGTCCACGGTTGCTACTTCCCGTTTCAACCACGAGGCATAGCGATGAGATCTAAAGATCGGGTCATACATTCGATCTGTACGTAGATCTCATCGCGATCTATAGCGCTTGAACATTGTGTCCACTGACGTCATACACCCGATTGCACGACAAAAATTTGAACGGTTAGAGTACAGTACTGGTAGTATTACCTAGATGCCGGTCAGCCATGGTATACTGCACGTCGATGAAACTGTACCAACATCATCGACCTGCGGCGTTGACGCCGTTGATTCTGTGGCGGTCAGAGACCAAGCACGCCTTTCGAAGTAACGTGTCGCGAAATCTGACTAGACTATAGGATCGCCAGCTTCAACAGCGTTCGCGATGTGCGTTCGTGTCCACACCCATTCCAGAATTATATGTTGACCAGCCTTTCGACTGTATCCACGGGTACACGATCTACTGATTTATCGTGTCCAGCCATGCATGGATGTTGGACATGGTGCAGTGTCTTGATTTTAATCCGACATGACCGAGCTCATTCGGCTGTGTTGGACAAGCTTGTTACCTATAATCCTCGCTGGACACGAGCAAATTGAGACCTGGCCAAATCCAACACGTTTTCTTCATTCGCACCACACGATTAAGAGCCACTTCTTCACTTCGGATCTCGCCAACACGCTCTCAGACCAATCAGGATGGTCGCCTCAAATCTCGTCGCCACTGTTCTCCTCATCACTGGACCCTCCGCCGCTGCAGCATCGATGTTCCCGCTAACTTACGACAAGCCACTTGAAAACGGAACCGACTGTGGCCTCGTCAGCACGACTGTCACCCGAGCCAAGTATGAAAACCTCACGCTCAAGATCACGTCGGTGGGCTTTGAAGATGACGCAGTCTTAACCATCCAGCCGTGCAACTCCAGCGATGGCCGTGTCACGAAGAAGGCCGAGGACCCGCTGCCGTGGGAGGTGGCGATTAAGGGCAATTGCGCCAAGTTCAGTTTGAGGGCGGTACCTACGATTTGCTCCAAATCGGCTTTCACCATGGATATATCGGACGGCTCCGCGACGTCGGGTGTACCACGGCCAACCGTGGCTTCGGGCTCCGTTCTGGTGATACTCGCAGCAGCGACGGTCGTGTAGCTATCTTGTAAATTAGTGAACTGAGAAGCTAGAGTCGGATAAATGAAGTAGTAGAAGTGTTAAAATCTATGTCTTCTGGAGGCGTTGTATTTATCGATACTCTCATGAGCTCCGACTGGGCGAGTCAACTGATTATCTCAAGCAGTTCGATCTCCCCTGATTGGGGTGGCTGGCGTGATGTTCGCGCCGCTCAGCAATACTGTAAGCTTCGAAGGAACGTGGTGTGAATTGTCGCGGGACAAGGTTTTACGTTTAATTTTAATATTTTAATATAATGTTTAAATTTAAAAAATATATAACTCAGCATTTCACAAAGAACAGATTAGATACAGGTCTGATATTTTTGGCCAATCAAGATGCATTGATGAGTTGATGGAAACGTGATGACACTCAAAAACTGACAGTCAAATTGACTGTAGCATTGACTGAGTCAATGCTTGGCGCGATGACGCGCAGACGCGCCGACCATTCGACGACAGGGCTCCTACCTGTGGTCCTACTATTCATCGTTGGCCTGTGCATCCATGTTGTCTCGGCGGATACTCTGTGGGGTCTCACCTCCTATTCTCGGTCGGCGGATGGACAGCAGCTGATCTGCTCACTTGTCACGCTCAAGTTCGAACCTCCGAAGGCCAAGAACATGGTCGTCAACATCACAGGCGTCGACCTCGAACAGAGCGCCGTTCTCTCCATCAAAGCGTGTGGTTCGGTCACCGGCGTGTTCAAGAAAACGACCGATCCGTTGCCGTGGCGCTTCACGGTAGAGGGAAACTGCGTGGAATGCACGTTGCTGGAGCCACCGAAGAACTGCACGGCAGCGATATTGTACGGCACCGTGCACGACCCATCACCAGCAACTCGACCAACAGTCGCCATTACTTCCCCCTCGACCGTGATCCTTGCGGTGGCGCTTGCTGCCTTACTCGGGTGAGGCATCCCCACCGAAACTCACACCCAAGAGTTCCTCGTTGACTCAAGTTGTGACCGCCATACTCCGAGCTGAGACGTGGACGACACGAAGCGGGCTATGCACAGTGCTCAAGCAATCTGCCTTCGGCTCCAGCGTCCATCTCGTTCTTTCATTGACATGGTGGATGCGGCACCGACAGAATGGCATCGTCGATCTCTCTGACATGTCTACTGTATACGTACATACTAGTATACGTAAATCCTTTTATTTTTTTCGAAATTTTGATTATTTTACCGGTTTTACCGGTATTCTTCAGTTTAGTGCACCTTCGTGATCGCCTGATGCCAGAAGTAGGGCGTCAGATATCGGATATGGAGAGCAAAGTAGCTTCGACACGTTCTGGAACTGCAGCGATGGAGCTGAGCATCAAAGTCGTGAGCAGCGGCTCCGAGTCGCTCTCCGTGCACGTGCACGAGGGCGCGCAGGCCTCGGTGCTCGCGCTCAAGCAGAGCATCGAGCAGCTCAACCCCGCGCGGTTCCCAGTCGCCGCGCAGCGGCTCATCTTCCAAGGCCAAATTTTACAAAACGACCAGCGACTCGCCGAGTACAGTATCTCCACTGGAATGGCGATTCACTTGACACTCGCTCCAGGCGCTGCGCCTGCTTCGGCCGCGGTGGCGCCAGCACAGCAGACACAGGTGGGGAACACCTCGTCGTCCGCGCAGGTGCTGCGGTCGTACCTGCTGCAGATGCGTACCGATGCAGGCTTCGACACAGCGATCCAGACACTGCAGAAGATCTGTGAGAACATCGTGTCCCACCCGACTGAAGACAAGTACCGCAAGCTGCGCGTAGGCAATGCAGCGCTTCGAGCGCGTCTGTTTGACCGAGTCCACGGTGTCGACTGTATCCAGCTGCTTGGGTTCGAGGAAGGTATCGAGGCGGTGCGTGGCGGTGTTGCATGACCTATGCGTTTTCCGCAGACCTCTGACCCATGACTGTGTGTGTGTGGATGGATGGATGGATGAATGGATGAATGAATGGATGGATACCTATAGGGCCACTATGTGCTGGTGCCCACGGCCGAGCGATGGGAGAACCTGGTGATGCTCAAGCGCGTGTTGGATGAGTACACGGTCGCGCCACCAGTGCAGGCGCCATCGGCCGCGTTCGCCAATATGCCAGGCTTCGGCTTCGGCAGTGCACCGCTTGTGCCACCTCCGGACGTTGGCAACTTTGCCGCGCAAGCGCAGTCGATGCTGCAGAACCCGATGATGCTGCAAATACTGCAGAACCACCCGATGATCCAGCAAATGGCCCAGTCCAATCCCCTGGTCGGGCAGGCGCTGCAGAGCCCTGCGCTGCTCTCGCAAATGCTTGGTTCGATGCAGCAGAATCCGATGATGATGCAACAGTTGACCCAGATGATGCAGGACCCAAACGCCATGACGCAGATGCAGCGAATGATGCAGGCAGGCGGTGGCGCGTACACGCCGCCCCATGGCCCACCCGCGACGCCAATCGCCAACCCGTTTACACCACCCACCCCCGCGGCAGCCAACCCGTTCGCCGCATTCACACAGCCAGCACCGCCACCAGCGCCAGCGCCCGTCGCGGCAGCTCCCGTCTCCGAGTCGGCGCTGCCAAGCGACGAGATCTTTGACGAAGACGAGATCGCGCAGGCGATTGCGCGCTCGCTAGAGGAAAACTAGATGCGTGTGCGTAGTGGTAGTGCATGCAATACTCGTAACACCATGACGTGATGGATGCAATGAAGCCTGCGTGACTGGCATGAATGATGACGCTGCGCCATCTCTTTCGTCGTCCGTCCTCTCCCGATCCTGTGCATCGATAGTCAACACCAGCTGATGATGATCATTAGACATGCAGCTATGCGACCATTACGTAGTTAATCCTGACAAAACGTCACCAACCATGTAGCACCGATATAGTACTGGTCCATTAGATTGTGTGTACCATCATCTGATTGGTCAAAAACATCGATTTCCGTCTCGTCCACCCAATCGCAGCTCAGGATGGCGCCAAAAAGCCATTTATTGAGCAATCCCGTGGCTGGCGCGTAGTCAAAGAGCGCCAAGGTCACGGCAACCTGCTGCTTCCTGTATACTACGTGCTTGACACGCGCTGTGTGTGTGATCCGCACAGATCTACCTCTCTACGGCAATGATGGTCAGCGAGCAGGCGCGCAGTGTACAGTCCACGACCAGTGGGTCGTCGTCGTCGGAGTCGTCTTCGTCGGCATCGAATGGCGACGCCGCCATCGCGTTCCCCGCGGCGCTCGCGACCACGGACGCCGCCGCCATGATGGACGCGTCCGTCTTCGCCTCCTTCGAAGAGCAGCTCATGAGCATGCCGGCCAACCTCGCGCAGCAGGCCGACCCGGCGGCCGCCGCCGCCGCCGCCGCCGCCATCGGCGCCGCGTTCTTCATCGACACGGCGGCCATCGCGCAGCAGATCGCGGCCTCGGTCTCGGACGAGAAGAAGCTCTCGGATGTGCGTGATGGCACCGTGGCATTCTCCTACATACACACACAGGGTATGGCATCAACTCACGGGCGTGTGTCCTATGTCCTACAGAACATCCTGGACTTGATCCCACCGCCGCAGCCGACGGACGCGGCGAGCGCCAGTGCCACCGCCACCGCCGCCGCCGCCGCCGCTTCACGCCATGCCGCGTCGGCATTTGCGATGCCCCTGGGGCCGCCGCCAGGGCTCATGGATATGCGCTTGCTGTCGCCGCCCATGAATTTGCTGCCCGACTTGTCGACGCCCATGCCCACGCTGTCGCTGGACGCCGCCGCGGCGTCCACCGTGAGTGCGCCAGCAACCACCACCACCACCACCACCACCGCGCCGCCAGCGACCACAGCGACCACAGCGACCACTCCCACCGTGATAACGACGGCCGAGGACCGCCGGAAAGCAGCATTCGCCGCCGCGTCCGTGCTGAAAAAGGTGGGGGCCTTGAGGTTGAGTCACGCTTGTACCTAGGTAATATACATTGAAATGACTCACGCATTATATGATTCAACCAGCGGAAAAGCAGCGACGCGTTCGCCACCGACGCGACCGCACAGCAGTCGACCACGGCGCCACCTGCCCCAGGGACGACGACAAGTAGTATTAATACTACCTCCACGACCAGGACCACGCCGGCGACGCCAGTGTCCACGACGACCAGCATCCCGACGCCGACTGCGGCTGCCCTGCAGACCCTGGCGCGAGAAAAAGTGATGAAAGAGCCACAGTCGGGCGACCTGTACGAGTGCGTGATCACCAAGCGCAATGGCGGGCTGGGCCTGACGCTCGCGTGCGTGGACGACCACGTGCAGATCACCGGCTTGGCGCCCGACACGCCCGCGGCCAACAGCGGCATTTGCGTGGGCGACACGCTCGTTGCAGTGTCGGGCCTGCCCGTGCGCGGACTCCAGTTCTCGACCGTGATCGGGCGGCTCAAGTCTTCGTCGCGGAACTCGGTCGTGCTCAAGCTGCGGCGAAATCCATGTACGTAGTATGAATACGGACCTATAGCACCGGTAGACGCGGTGGCGAGCTCACGATGCGTGGTGGATGTAGTCCGACACAATGGCAGTGGCAATGGACTGCCGTACCGCTCCGCCAATGGCGTCGGGATGGGGCTCAAGCGACCGTCGCGGCCAATGGCCAAGACGCCCGAGAGCAACAGCGCCAACGTGCTGTCCAACACCAAGTCCATGGCCCTGGAGACGCGGTTAGCGGGGCCGTCTGGCGTCGTCAACCACGCGCAGAGCCTCGTCGACGCCGCCCATAGCAACAGCACGAGCAACGGCAGCACGAGCGCGACCAGTGCGCCCGCGTTCCACATCAAGACGGAGCCGACAGCGAGCGTGTACTTGAGCGAACCATCCTCCTCCTCCTCCTCTTCCTCCTCCTCGATCGGCATCACGACGCTGGGCGAGTCGGCCACGACCGTGCAGCCCAAGTGGCGAGTCGCCGAGGAAGACCGCGACCGGTACTATTCGGAGACGCGTCGTCTTCGCCAGGAACTGGCCCACGCCATGGCCTGGCGAAGACGAGAGCGCAGCGCGCAGGAGGTGCTACACCAGCAGTTCCAGTCGATCGCGCACAAGTTTGAGAGCGAGATGCAGACCATCTTCCAGATCGGCGCGCCTGCGGCCGTGAATGGCGCGACGCCGTCACCCACGGACAGCTCCTCCGTGGCCAAGTCTCATCACGAAGACCTGGTGGCGCTGCGCCAGAAACTACTCGAGGTGAACCACGCCCTCGCGCGGCAGCAGACCGAGATTCTCGAGCTCAAAGAGCGCGACGCCCGCCACACGTTCCACGAACTGCGCCGCGTCAAAGCAGAGATCGTCTCGGGCATTCAAAAGCACATGCATGACCTGGTGATGACCGGTGCATCATCGCAGCGCATCGGCGCCAACGGCCAGCCCGTTACGCGTGCATTTGAAGACCGCATTGAAGGCGTGAGGTCGAGTGTGTTTGAACACCTTTTCCAGCAGCAGTCGAGCACCACGGTGGCCGCCAAGTTGCTCGCGGCGAGACACCAGCACCACCACCACCAGCACCAGCACCAGCACCAGCACCACCGACCATCGTCGTTGCTGGCCGCGGCGAGTGGTGCCGTGAAAGAGGAGAAAACCGCGAGTATCGACCTGGACCTCGATGTGACCCAGACCATGGAGGTACGTTGGTTTCGTGTTTGTACGAACACTTTTACGATTAACGTAATCGTGATTGGTGTAATCATCCCCAGGTCCTCGGGTGGAATCTGCGCGAGCGCCTGCCAGCGCGGTCGCTCCTGGTGCGCGTAGCCGGTGGCTGTAAAGCCGAGTACGTGACGCACGACGAAGCGCTCACGCTGCGTTACCAACTCGAGCTCGTCGAAGCGAAACCGTGATGATCCGACCTACTGTACCCCATCGAACCCAACCCAACCCAACCATAAACAAAACCAATACGACCGAAGAAAAGCACCCCCCCACTCACGGAGTGGATAAAACACCAGTGACGGCTACACGTGTGTGTGTATGTGAGTGCTTTGCCCTGTGTTCTACCGGTCGATAGCACAAACACCAAGCCATGTCCCGCCCGCCTGGCTGTTTACACCGAGGCGCTGTTCGTCTTACTGGGCGTGGTGGCGGCGTCCGCCGACGATGGCATCGGCCCGACACGAGCCTGGCGTAGGAGCTTGTCACTGGCCTGTAGCAGCGAATCGCTCGCTTGGAACTCGCCCATGTGCTCCATGATCTCGACGAACCAGTGGAAGACCTTGGCCGCCGCCTCGCTCTCGAGCTTGGTCATCATCGAGTAGTTGAAGCTCGTCGTGACCGACACAACCACGCTGCACGCGGCCGACAGCGCTGGCTGCGACGTGAACGAGTGCGCTGCCTCGACGTGGAGAGTCGTGGCTGCCCCGCCTGCCTTGCTCAGCGTGATCTCCTGCGGGTGGGCGTCGGTGCCTGACACGCTGACACACGCATCGCTGAGGATCCCGTGCTTGACCTGGAGTCCGGACTTGCCATTGTCAGCCGTCAGCGTCTCGTGCACGTACATGGACTGCAGCTTGAGTTCGTGGCTGTGGCGCGAGGCATTCCACTCGAGCTCACTGCGACGAGCGAGCTCCCAGAAGCTGCTGCTGACATCCACGCCCTGGCTCGAGGTGAACACGAGATTGCCTGGAAGTGAGTACATGCCCACGGCGTCGGTGAGCTGGTCGTCCTCGTCACGCAGGTTGAAGCTGGCGTCCACTTTGACCGCGAGCTGTGGTGCATTACGAAGACTACCGTGGTGCTTGGCCAGGCCGATCGCCAGCATCGTCGCGGCGGTGGACACACCACGCAACGAGACTCCTTCCTGCGTGCATCGCTCCAGCGCGTGCTTCATGGTGGCAGCTTTGCCTGACGCGAACAGCGCTTTGCTTGGGTTCGCAGTCGCGGGTGGCTTGCCGTCGTAATCTGCCTGGGCCGCCGTGTCCACTGGCAGTGCTGGCGTGAAGCCAGCGTGGTCAAAGTTGAACAGCGGCTGGAGAAGCCACTTGGAGATGGCCTCGCTGACGATGCCAAGGACCGGGTTTACGCTGTGCATGCACTCGTAGAGCGAGGGCGCGAGCGGCTTCTCCTCTGGTAGAGGAGACCCACTGGACACCAGCGCAGCATTCGCCAGCACGGCGTTCGCCACGTAGGCACAGGACGCCACGTCCGCCATGTACGCGTCTGCGAGCACCACGATACGAGCAAAGCGCTGCGTGGTCTTGTCTGCGAAGACGTGGACGGTGTAGGGCCATTGTTGCTCGCGGTTCACGTGCTGGTTGCACTCGCGCTCGACAAACTGCTCCCACGCATTCGTGTCTTCCTCGTGCTCACGCCACGTGAACGAGTACGAGTGCTCCGTGAGCTCGGCGACGTCCACAAGCGGCGAGCCGATCATCGCCTTTTGCTGGGAGGTCCCGGGTAGCACAGTGACGCGCATCTTCGGGTGCTGGTTGAATGTAGCGACGACGGCCTGAGGCAGCAGCGTCGCGAGCGTGGACACGTCACCACGCAGCGCGAGTACGTGGGCGACGCGGGCGCTCATGGCTGGCGCCATCGCGTGGAAGCGCTCATAGCCGTAGAGAGGGAAGGTGGTCTTGGAGGTAGCCATTGCGAAAAGAGAGACGAGACCTTGTGTGGCGATAGAGGAGATGTCTGTAGTAGTGTTCGTTGGGCTACGAGATCAGAGCGAGAAGCACGAGAACACAGAAGCAGAGGTGGGATGAGAATAAATGGCATCATGGCAAGATGGCGCTAAAAATGGCCTCGGTCGGCTGGTACCGGTATTAGGTACACCCTAAACGGTCCAATGGGTTCATAATACGAATTACAGCGCCATAAAACACGTTTAGACGGCATCATGTCGTGTCGCCTGGCCGACCTGTATCGAGTTGGTGGGGTCGTAGTACTGCTTGCACGTGCCAAAGAGCCGCTCGAGCGGCACGCCGGCGATCTCGCGGCTCAGTTCACTGTCCTCTGTCACGTCGTTCACGAGGCAGTAGCTGCTGTGGTCACCCGTCCAGGTGATAAACTCGTGGTCAAAGAGCTTGAGGTCGACACACAAGTACGGGAAATCTGAGTACCACGACTCGTAGGACGGTATGTACGCGTTCAGGTTCTTAACCTGTGAGCACGGGACCTCGCTGGTGTTGTCCCTGAACCGCTTGGAGCGTGGGTCGTGGCCGGTCACGAGCCTCGCCCACGCCTTGCGACTCACACGCACGATGATCCACACGATCGCGATGCCCGTGACCAAGATGATGACGAAGTTGACGGCCGCCATGATGCGACGCTGCTGCTTGTTCACGTAGCCGCGACGAGGGAACGGGAAGACCATGTTCATGATCTCGCTGATGCCCAGGCTCCCGAACAAACGCGTGGCTTCCTGCAGCTGGTACTTGACGTCGTCCATCGCGTGCTGGGCCGTCGTGTCGTACGGCCAGCCATTGTACCAGTGGCCCATCATGACCAGTGCCACCAAGTTGATCAGCAGTAGGTGGTACCGCGAGGCGCGAGCCAGCAGTCCGTCGTAGCGCGGCGGCGTCTTCCACTTGCGCAGCAGGCAGTACTTGTCCACCCAGTAGTTGACCAGCATACTCACCGAGGTCACTACGAGGCCCGTGGGCAGAATCGGCTTGAAAAACAGCGCGATGCCGACCGTCTTGGTGATCTCGGTGTACCGCTCGGCGATCTGCCAGTACGTGCCCGAGTAAAACATGTTGAGCCGCTTCTGCGTCTTGGCGAACGGCCCAAACACCTTGCGCATGCAGAGATCGTAGAGACTCAGCATCTGCAGCAGTGGCGTCGTGGTCAAGTTGGCGATCAGAATGGCTTGGATCTGGAGCAGGTTGTACGGTGCGAGCACGTCCACGAAATCCATGAGCAGGTAGATGATCACCGCCGAGTTGAACGCACGAAACACGAGCAGCTTGTTCAAGTACGAGAGCTGCTCGCGCTCCTTGGACTGGTGGTGTTCAAAGTAGTGTGCGTAGAAGAGCACCTTGCAGCCAAACATGTCGGTGAACGTGAGTGCGTAGGCCAGGATGAAGAGGTTCTTGCGACGCTCGTCCACCGAGATGGACGGATCCAACACATACACGGCCTTGAGGAACTTCATGAAATGGTACACGCCCACGATGAGCCCCACGACGATGCCCACACTCACGATCTGCTGCACGAGGCGCTTGCCGTGGCCGACGCCGACGTATTTCCACTGCACCGAGGACGGCTCGGTCGGTTCCTCCACGCGGAGGATATTGGTGCCACGGAAACGAAGGTACTCGGGCATGCTGGTGTGTGTGGAGTCGCACACGGTGGCACACAGTCCGGCCGTGGTCTCCCGCAGACACTTGCGCTGCGCGTCCTCGGTCTCAAACATGACAAACACGGACCACACGCGGTTCCCCGTGTCCTTCTGGGTCTTGAGCAGCGTGTGCAGGTACTGGCGGTAGTGGTACAGCTCGTGGGTCCAGTACTCGAGGTCGCGGTAGAACGTGAACCACTGCAAGCAGCATTTCCACACTGCCGGTGGCGTGGGGGGTGGCCCATACTTGGCGATCTTGAGCGCGCGCTGGGTCGCACTCGTGTCCGTGGACTCCATCTTGAGCATCTCCACCATGTACCGCTTGTGCGCGAGTGCCGAGAGCAGCGTGTGGTTGTCCACGGCCACGGTGACCAATTTGACCTGGCCAAACTGGGAAAAGAATCCGTACCACTCGTCCGGGTCCCACGCGTCGGCGTCCGGGTCTTTCACCACCACGGCATAATCCGACGCGGTCTGTTCCTGTTGGTCGATGAAATCCGCGGCGCGGCGCTGGAGAAACGCCGCGATGATCACGTACAGTGAGAGCGCGCCGAGGATCACCAGGTCGATGTACAACTGCATCGGGTCCACCGGACAGTCGTGGATCTCACGGTGTGTGTCATTCGGCAGCGTCTCAGTGTGCACACGCGTGCACACGGCGGTGCCCCAGATGCGTGGGTCAATCGTCGCGTTATTGAAGCTACGGTCGTGGAATGTGCCCGAGTAGGCGTCGCTGATAAAGTACCGAATGGTCGGAATGGACACGAGCGAAAACGCGATAAAGAGGCAGCCGAGCTGCACGAGCATGCGGAAGTAGAGGCCAATGCCGATACCAAACGCCGTGAGCTGCTTGAGCGGCGTGCCCCACACGGGGAAGAGCTCGCTGCCCGTCGGATCCTCGCCCATCTCGACGAGGTGGTACTTGCCGGTCAAGTAATCGCGCTTGCGGCGCGGCAAAATGACCGTGTCGTGCCATTCGTTCGCGACCGCGACGCTTGGCTTGGCGTACGAGTCGAGGTTGCTGTCGGCGCCAGGTGGCGGCGCGTGGAGCTGCGGCGTCGGTAGCGTGTTCACGTCCATAGTGGCGTGGGGAGCTCTTCCACAGATTTGTGAACTGCGAGTGTGCTGAAAAGGCTCAAAATTTAATGAACCCACATATCCGGCGGGGTTGTATTTGCATTGTTTTAAACTGTATAAAACATGTCGTGGTCTAGTGTAGTGTCCCCGTTATGGCGAATGGGGACTTGTATAAAACACTGTTCCAATCCATGAGAGATATGATTTGTACCGTAAATCAGTGGGTGACCTTGGGGTACACTGAGGTGTCGTGTGCCCTGCTGAAGTTCAACCTGCACACCAGGGTTCACACAACAGCGTGGCTGGACATTGTCGTGCTTGGGTGTCTGGCGAGGACCACGGTGCCCAGTCTAGTCCTTTCAACATGCTTGCCGTCAGTCCAGCGTCGGTGGTCATCGAGGCTCTAGCTTAGTTCATGTGATCGACCTTTCGTGAATACTAAAGTCCTCTGTCGAGCGAAGCCTATGGGGAACAGCGGAGCTTTCTCTCCGTTCGATAATGATGGATAGAGAATCGGGGATCCCTCCTCGGGTTGACGTGATTGATCGAGCGACAGAGGTCGTTTGCACGGAGAATTGAGTCATCAGAGACAAAGACCTGGGCAGCCAGCGATCATGAGTCTCGCCATGTGCACGTCGATGCAAGCGCTGAGTGTAGTCGTGATACAGTGGATCAAGTCGCGTCGGTTTTTTTACCAGCGTTGTCTCTGTTGGGATATGTGTTGGTGCGCCACGTTTAGGTGATCCAGGGTAAGCTAATCACTTGGCTGGCCATCTTCGTCCAGGTCTCCCAGGTGCACTACGGAACATCTCATGCCTGTATACTTCGCAGCCAGCTTGACTGGTGACACACCTAGGTCCGTGTGTTTCTCGGCACTGACTTCCACTCACGTGGTGTGAGTGGACGAGCGTCGAGGTCTTGGCGGGGAATACAATGTACGCAATGTGACGATCGACTTGTGTCGTGAGAATTATGGGTTGAGTGGAGTAGCTGCCCTCACAAGTCTCACATTCTGGTGTTTTCCCCTGGATAGCAGGTTTTCACCAGAACCGGTTTCCTCCAAGAGAGGTTTTACGGTACTACGTACAACATTGAAAGACATAATAAGGAGGAGAGAAGTTTCCTTCTCCAGTCAATATACTTCGGAATTCCCCCCTCCAAGAACAATCTCGCCCGCTACAAGCGGTTCCCCGCGCTAAAGCTAAGTGTGTGTGACCGCCGATTGGGCGTGAGTCACAAGTGTGAGGACTCTCTGGTGAGTTCATGGACTTGGTCGCGACCCCTGGGGCGACCCATGCATCGTGGCGACACCTTGGGCCGTCACACAAGAGCCTGCTGTTCTTGTGGACGCGTCTGGATCCAACATCGCATGGTTGTGAATCCGTCGACTCTCGTTCTTGTGTTTCCTCTCATCAAAGAAGCGATACGGTATGCTCTGCGACGAAAACTCGCCCATCTTCGAGACGAAGCGTGCGAGATCGCCGTCAGTGCTGTCGAGATATGTGCCAGCATGTACCAGGCGATGCTCATGCCAAGCAACCTAATATCCACGTCCACGACCGTGCTCCTCATCACCGTCGACTTGGCTCACGGGTTCCTTTCTATCTGGTTGCTGATGGACAAGCGAACCGCTGTCGCTCGGCATCTCGTTTGCAAAGCGAATCGATATCCCGACCTGAGCGAAGTCCGCATCTACTCATCCTTTGCCAAGCCGAACGCCATCAAGCCACTACGAATCCCCAGCTCCCCCGCCACTTCGAAAGAGGAAGGAGTGATCTGCCAACCGCACCACCGCAGCAATGATGGGCGGTTCGTTGTCCACGCGCTCAAGATTGTCCAGGCCGCCGAGTCCATCTTGCTCGCCGAGTATTTCGAAGTCACGGACCGTGGTCCCGTCAGCACGCTTCAACTCGAACTTGCGACCTGACTACCTCAACAAAGGTCTACTATCTCCAGCAATCCGCAGCCTCGTCGTGTACACGGTGGCACAGGTACTGAGTCTGGTCGTCATACAGTGGATCATGTGGCGTCGGTATCGTTTACCGGCGCTAGCGTTGCTAGGGTACGTCTTGGAGCGGCACTTCTGGGCGATCCAGGGGATGCTGATCACCAGGGGTCCGAGAATACAATAACTTTATTATTAATTTGGTCGAGAGGAAATAATCAATGGCAGGCCCTACAGTACTATCACAAACTTTCGCATCGTTTATGCACCGTGTACTGAAATAAAGGACGATGTTTAAGCAACAGAACAGCAACAGCAGCCAATCACCTCGCTCCATTTAGGGGGAAGGAGCGGTGCCACCGGCACGAAAATGGAGCT
>JAADXF010000162.1:0-35219 GCA_023337575.1 Pythium chondricola
TCGGCTTCTCTTCAATTGTGGTGTCGAAGTCTCCTGTCAGCTAACCACCCGGCATGTCGTCATGAGCCAGCGTGTTTCCACAACCCCAACGTCACGCACAGCACAAGGCAGCGCGCTGTTGGGGGAGATGGATTCAGCAGCCGACTCCAATCACGCCACGTTGGGCAGAAGGTGGCAAGAGACAGTGGCCTCTTTGGATAGACTTAGGCCGACGAGGTGTCCTCTTTCTTCGAGACGATCTGCTCAGTGCCGCACGCCTTCAGGACGGAGACGACGAGCTGCTTGCCAGCGTCAAAGTCGTCGCGGATCTCCTGGCCAAAGGTGTCCGGGAAGGTTGGGAGCTTAACGTCATCACGGATGTCGCCCGACTCGTCCATGAGCGAGACGAAGTCGTCGTCCGAGATGTCAAGGAGCGTGTACTCCTTGCGCGAGACGAACGGCACCATCGTGGTGTGGGTCGATGGCACCACATCTTCCAGCTTCTTGTTGGTGAAGATGTCGAGCGCGGTGAAGTTACACTTGGCGTGGCCGTGCTTGCCCGTCTTCGAGGTCGAGACGTTCACGACCTTGCACGGGTGGCCTTTGATCATGATGAAGCCGTTCTTCTTGATCTGACCCGCCTCCAATGGGTAGGTTTCCGAGGCACCGGCGTCGGTCGACTCGAAGCTGTAGTCCTGCTCGTCAGCCATGGTTGATGATGGAGAATGAACTGTGGAACAAACACCGCCATCGTTAGTCGCTGGCTGTCAAAGGAGATCGCAAGGGACGTCTCTCCCCCCCCCCGTTCTTCTGCCACAGCCTCCACTCATGCTGACCACTCTGTAGTCATGCGTAGCGCCAGCATTGAACGGGGAGAGAGCAGAATGCTACGATGAAATGGGGGCCGACTTACGGTTGCTTTGGGGAACTTTCAAATGGCTAGCGGCGGAGAGGGATACTGTACGCTGGTGGGAGAGAACGAGCCCAATAGAAGCGCGTCCCCACCAACCAAATCACGCCAACAGGAGCCGCTCACTGACCAGTTGCAAGATGAGGGGGGAGGAGGTGACACCTGAAAACCCCAGTGCAAGCGGGTTGACAAATGGAACCACCCAAACTGTCAAATGGATATTTGGGTGGAAGTGTCGAGGTGCACAATTAGGGATCGGGGACTCACATGTCAAAAAACGGTTTGTTGGCGAGGCGGCAGGACCCACCCCACAATCGGTGGCACGAGTGCAGTTGGTGGTACTAGCATCCAGTCCCCTTCAACCATGCTCAAGACCGGCGAGAATCAAATCTGTCGCACGCAGCACTTCACCATGACGGAGCCGCACATGAAGACCGCGGGCGTGCCGCAGTACGTGCGCCACCAGGAGGGCGTCTCCGCCGGCGCGATCGCGCCCACGGAGCACGTTACAGCTGAGTTCAAGCAGCTCAAGATGCGCCGCAAGTACCGCTTCATCCTGTTCAAGATCGTCGGCGCCGAGATCGTCGTGGACTCGACCGCGCCACCCTCGGCCACATTCGCGCACTTCACCGCCGCGCTCGCCGACAACGAGTGCCGCTACGCAGTGTACGACCATGAATTCACGACGGCCGACGGCCGCAAATCCAGCAAACTCTTTTTCGTCTCCTGGTACAGTATTAATACTATCAAAATCCCATACGACTATTACAACTACAAAACGCAAGATCCACTGACCATCACTCTCTCTCTCTTTGCGTACTGGACAGGATCCCGAGCAGCTCGAGCCCGGGTTTCAAGATGGCGTACGCGCACGCCAAGACCGCGATGCGCGCCGCGTGCGACGGCTGCATCGACGTCAACGCCACCTCCAGGAGCGACCTCTCGAGTGGCATGGGCATCTCCAGTGGCGTGGGCGGCGACGGCTCCGACTCGGACAGCGATTTTGACGATTAGCATCTTAAATTTCCTCCAATAAAAAAAAAACCACGAGTCGATTCCGCCAATGAGTTCTCACACGCGCGCCTTCTTGCGCATGGCCTGCATCTGCTTCTTGAGCGCGAGCTCGGCCTCCTGGTCCATGCGCTTGCGCTCGCGGTCGCGTGCCTCGTTCGCCTCCTGCTCCAGGCGCTTGCGCTTGTCCGACGACGCCTTGGCCACGGCACGCGTGTGCTTGATGTACACGAACCGCGTGTAGTCCTGCACGAGCGTGTGCAGCAGACTCAGACCCGGCCCGCTGTGCTGCTCCAGCATGCGCTGCGCCGTCTCCATGGTCTGCAGCGCATACAGGTCGTACTTGCGCACCACTTTCTTGGCCTCCGCCAGGTACGCGAGCGCCAGCTTGGGCAGAGTGGAGGAAGGCGAGTCTGACGGCTCCGTCTTCACGAGTGCGGCCGGCTCCTCTGCCTCGGGCTCCGGCTGGACACGCACAGCGGCTTCTCCCTTGTCAACAGCAGGAGCCGGACGGCTCTCGCTCTGCTGCTCGTCACTGGTGGCATCCGTGGCGCCTGCTGGTGGTGGCTGGGCCGATCCTTCCTCCCCAGTCGCCGTTGGCATTGTGTCGTGTGCATCGACAGTCTGCACAGTCGCCTCCTGCTTGCGTGTCGCCATCACCAGTCGAATCACCTGCGCGAGGCACGCGAGCCACCGCGTCGTGCGACGCACATTGATGCGCTCCATCTTGGGTGGGCCCAGCACCACCTGGCTGTCCCCTGCTTCCAGGTCTAGCATCTGGCTGGCGCGCTTGGCCGGCGGCGCTGCGACGCTCTTGACGGCCGCCGCCTTGCGCGCACTCGCGGCGGAGACCCGCGTGGTCATCAGTCCCGCGGCTGCTGCCGTGCGTGCGTCCTGCTCATTGGCAAACGACCCACCAAACATGAAATCGCCCGCGGGTTTCTCGAAATCGAGCTTGGTGGTCTCCTTGCGCCCCGAGATGAGCCCAGTGGCGTCCATCGCCGCACGACACACGCTGCACGAGACGCCCTCCGAGATGCGGGGGAGCCCCTTGGGCAGCTTGACGTCTTTCCAGTGGCCCTGCTGGATCAGCGCGACCGCCTTGATCTTCTTGCTCTTGGCGGCGGTCTTGCTCGCGTCCTTGGCCGCCGACTTGCGCTTGGTGCACCGCCAGTGAAGCGCGTGGGGCTGCTCGGTGGAAGTGCAGTAGAACACGCGCTGTCGTTCCTGGAAGGGCGCGTGGCAGTGGTCGCACCGGTGGTGCTGGCTGAGCGCGCCCGCAAACTTGCGCACGAATCGCTGCGGGGAGAAGGCCTTCTGGAGTGTCACCAGGAGATCTGGGTCCTGCACCAAGTCAGCTACGCTCTTGGAGAGCGCAGTGGCGTCGTACACGGTGTACAACGGCGGCAGGTGGTCCAACACGAGCGCCAGTACCTGCAAATGCTTCATCATGTACCGCGGCGGGTCGGCTTTCGAGGCCTGGAGGCCACGCTGGCACAGATCCACGAGCGCGCTCGTCACGTCCACCAGCAGCGCATCCACGGTCGTGTACGACGTGATGCTTTGCATGGCGCCGGTGATCTTGGTCGCGACTTCACGCGGCAGTGCATTCGTCACGGTCGTGGAGGCCAGCTTGGAGGCCAGCGCGTTCAGATTGGGGTGGCTCCGACGGTGGCGGTCGCAGTACACGTGGCTCTGGCGGAAAGGTACGTGCTCCACGCCGACGTGGCCATGGTGGGACGTGTGGGCACAGCGCACGTGGAAGAACTTGCCACAGTGGAGGTGGCGGCACTGGACGCGCACGCCCGTGGCAGCGTCGCAGAAGCAGCACGCTGGCACGGGTAGCAGCAGCCGCGCGCGGTGCGTGGCCACAAAGGTCGTGTCCGTGTGGGCGGTCTTGGCTCGCGAGGCGTCGCATGTGGGTGGAGCTGCTGGTGAGGATGGAGGTGCGTGGGACGCTGGTGCTGCTTCTGCTGTTGTGGTGTTCTCGACTGGGGCTGGAGAGGAGGCGGAAACGAACGGGTCCCATAGAGCGCACTGGAGATGGGCCCACACGGTCTCCTGCGTGGCACTGCTGCCCTCCCTGTACAGGGGCGGCCAGGTCGCCGTGCTCACACGTCGCATGTGAGCGTCACTAGGTTGCCGGCAGTAGACGCACTCGATTGTGTCACCACTGGATGGAGCACTGGGCTGACACACGTCGCAGATCCATGACTCTCCATCGCTGGAGGCAGCAGCACCAAAGTAACAACCGGCGTGGACGACCAGCGCGCATGAAGAGCAGGTGAGCAGGCGATCGGTGGTGGCCACCTGCGCAGAGAAACACGCACGGCACGGATCTCCTACGACAGTAGACTCGGTTGGAGGCGGCGTCGCAGTCGCGTCGTTGGATGCTGTGCGCTGGCGCTTACTGCGCCGCGCCGCCGAGTTCTGCGTCGTTGTGTTTTCCGTTTCTACCGTGGACTTGTCGTCGCTCAGTCTCGTCTTGTTTGCGTGCTGCTCGCCGTGCGACGCATCCCCGTCCGGTGCAGCCATTGATAGATCCATGGAGGCTGAAGAAGGAAGCCGGGCACTGGTAGCGTGGATGCGGTCGGAAGGAGTTGCTGCCTGTCGATACCTGTCGTCACCGCGATGGCCGTGAACTTGGTGATGATCCCCCGCCAAAATGCGGTTCTTCTGCTGAATTGGGCGACAGGTGGTCGTCAATTCAAAATTGAATTGAATGGGTTTCGATCAGAATGATTGTCATTGGTAGAAAGTCCACACAATGGCCTTCCCCATTCACAAACGCGCGGTGCATTGATGATTATACCAGTACGAATCGCATGCTCTGCGTTGGTCTATGCAAAGTTGCCGTTCCCGACGCGGCGGTTCTTGAAGGCGGCATCGCCCGGCGCGAAGCGGTAGCGCAGTGCGTTGTATCGGCAGAGCGCGTCGTCAATGTTGAGGTAGGTGCCCTGGAGGTGGCGGACGCCACTCGAGTCGAGCGAAAAATGGTTGCGGCCGTGGAGGACGCTGATACCGAAACAGCTTAGCCAACGAGACATACTCCACATATACTGAGATCAAATCGACTCACCGGCGCTGGTTAAAGATCACGGTGTCGCCCTGCTGCAGCTTGAACTCGACCTTGAACTTGCCGCCTTCGACGATGCTATGGAATACCTTGTACGCCTCATAGTAGGGCGTCACGTCGTCGAATGGAACGCGGAGTGGCCCTTCGAATGGTGGGCTCCAGTGCACGGCAACGACCTGTGAACAAGTCAGTCCATCAGTCATCCATGCAAGGTTATGATGGCGATGTACACCACCGTTACTTAGTACCTCCGCGCGGTGGTTCAGCTGGATGTGCGGGCGCTGGTACTCCATCGCCGCCGGGTTGCTGCGGTTCAAGTGGTGCTTCTTGAACGTCGCTGGCACGCGGCAGAGAGTCTGAAAGTGCTGTGGGTGCAGCGCTCGGAGTTCTTCCGCGACAGCGAAGACATCAACGAACGTCGACTCGCCGCCTTGCACCGTGGGGTCGAAACGCAGCGCGTTCAGCAGCTGCAGACCAGGTGGAGACTCGTAGTACGCGAGATCCAAGTGGTGCTTGAGGTGCTGGTTCGTGTACGCAATATTCACCTGCTCGACGACAATACCCATCAGCTCGTGGACATGCGTCGATTTCAATAGATGGGCCTATTCGCACCGGATTCTGCTCCGCAATCACGTCAAAGACGTCGCCGTAGAGGAACCTAACAGCAAGCAGTACTGTGAGTACTCTGACTTTGTAGAATACAGTACGCATGCTGCGATGCTGCTACTGTACGTACGAGTGCGAGACGGGGGCCACGCGCTCGGCGATGCGCTTGACTTCTTTCTCCACTGCAGGCGTGTTCTTGACGACTGACAGACCGTTCTCCACGACCTGGTGGAGCATCTCAAAGAGTCCTTCGTCGTCATTCATCATGCGCTCATACTCGACCGTGGGCACAGCCGCCGAAGGCGTCAGTGCCTGGGTCGCCATGTCCTTGGCGCGATGATCCAGCTCTGCATCCGAGTAGCAGTTGTCGCGCAGCCACGCCCATGGGAACGTGCTCGTGTGGTCGTCCGGCTCCCACACAATGTTGAGCGTCTCGCCCTTGACTGTCATGGGACACCACGATTCGATCAGCACCCAATTCATCCACGAGGTGTGTGTCGAAGAGCGAAACGCACTGAAGATGTCGCGGATCTCAAGCTTGTCGCCAATGTCGGCGGCGTTGACCAGTCGCTGGCCCGTCTCATGCTGACACGATGGGCACAGGCACCAGGAACGGAGGTGGAGCAAGTGGTACTTGCTGACACGGCCATCGTTCCACTTGAGCGAGATAAAGTCGCGGCTCTGGATATCCATGCTCAGCAACTACAGAGCAGAGGCAACATCAGCATCCGCATTGGTACCATCAGCCAGATGCTTGGTTCATTTGGAGGCGACGTACACCGAGGGGAGTATCGGACGCCGGCTTCTGCACGTCTGCGATGAGGAATTCATTTGTCGCGAATCCTCGACACGTCGGCTGCGCGATTGAACCAGCGACTCTGAGGAAATGCTGAGCAATCGCCAAGGAGCGCAGTCCTGGCATCATCCATTCGTGGGGATTAGAAACCTGTGGGGCGGCACGTGGATGGTATCATACCTGGAGGAGCTGCTCGCGTGCGTATCGCTCGTGTCACCCCCACGGCGGCACGGACGATTCCCCGCTGCATCATAGCCACTACTTTATGTGCCGGTAGAGAACGAGCTCGACTTAGGACGAGCGCTAGCGTAGACACGCGCGCTTTCGCTGTCTCCGCTGGAGTTGATGCCGACGTGAGGCAACAAATCGCGTGCGCGTCGCTCTTCCACAACTCTGATGACGATGATGCCGACCAGGACAAGATCTGATAACACGCGTCTTATCAGGAATCAGATTTGTTCAATAGAGTTCGTATCACGATAGGAACCGACTGATCTGTGCTAACTTCAACATGAGCTGGCCCTCTCATCGATCCGACAAGCTACTCCGCTGCGTCGCGTCCAGATGGAGATCAGCGAGCTTGTTGAGAAACTGGTAAACTTGCACCGTGTCGTGGAGCGTATAGAGCGCGCCGGTGGGTTTGCTTTGGTCCGTGACAATGATGCCGACACCTAATAAATGCACACAAGGTCAGACTCGACGACACTGTCCAAGAGACTCCACACACTGCCACACCTCTGCGGTTGTCCTTGCCGCGAAAGACATCGAATGCGTCTTCATCGGTGGTATCGTCGCCAATGTAGATGGTGAACACGTCGTCGAGCTGGTCCAGACCGAGCGCCTGCAGCAGCCATACCAACGCCTTGCCCTTGTTCCAATCGATCTTGGGCTTATACTCGAACACCATCTTGCCTTCGTTGCATCTGTATCCGGATCAATTAGCCGCATTCGACAAGTCCTCTCCTCTTTCCACAAACCTGAGTTGAGGATGCTGCGCGAGTGCACCATGAGCAATCGCCTTGACGCGGTCGTGAAGCTCTGGTGCCACATTCCTGCAATACATAACATCCTATATCAGCTACTAGATTCCACAGCTCGACTATCCATGCAACGTACCTGTAGTGTAGCGACACCGAGTAGATGTTGTCCTCCACTGCCGCGCCAGGTATGTCCGAGATCTCCCGCATCAGCGAATCGCGTAGCTGCTCCAATTGCGCCAGGAACTCGACCGCCACCTGGTTCTTGATGGTGGTTGCATTCGGTCCTGCTATGTCAAACCCGTGGCTGCCAGCATAGTACAGCTCCGGGATCCCGACAAACTGCTGAATCTTACTGAGCGATCGCCCACTGATGATGCCAGTGATGAACCGTGCGCGCAGTCGCTGCAGCGTGGCGCGCGTGTCGAGCGGCAGATGCGCACTCGCTGGATCGCACACTATAGGCGTGAGCGTGCCGTCGTAGTCGAGGAAGATCACCAAGCGACGACTGCGCATGTCTTCCCGGAGATGCTCAAAGTTGGTCAGCGCATTTGCTTGCGACACCGACAGTCTCGCGCGGCGCATCATCGCCCTTGACGAATCCACACCATCAGCGCCATCGCGAGACGCAGGAGGAGGAGCAGCAGGAGGAATCGAGGTTGCCATGGAGCCGGTAGATTGAGCTGTGTTACACCCACAGCCGTCGCGACACAGACGTCTCAATTGTGTTCGTTTTCACCATCTCAGCAGAATTCATTGTCTTTGAAACTACAATTCAATTTTGAATTGCGATCAACTCAACTGCCACATCGACCGTCACGTGGGACGTGACGATCAAGGGAACTGGCCACTAATCACGAGATCTTCGCCCAACTTCCAGTACTTTGCGTCGCGTAGGCGTGGAAATGCGCCTGCTTCTGAGACGCGGCGACTGACGGCGTGCAAGCCTCCGATCTGTGGGGAAATATGTGAACATGCAGCATCAGATGACGAGCGGAGTCGCCTGTTATGGTGTGAGAACGTAGTGCAACGCACAAAGGTTGGAGCCACTGTGATAATGACTCGATCGATAAAGTGCTCCACGGCACTGAGTTGGAGACACGTCAAGATAACGGACGCGCCGCCTTCGATCATGATGCTGGTGATGCCTTCTTGAACAAGGCGTTCTTGTCCACCACAAATATCATTAGAGATCATCTACTCCAACAATCCATAGCATTCAGCCACTCACCGAAAGCGCATCGAATGTCTATCCCATTGCTATCGCTTGCTGACTCGCACGACTCGCACTCAATCACCTTGGCCCCTGCGGTCTCAAGAGCGGTTCTCCTTGCTCTCATGTCTACATCACCAGTATCAGCTACTTGCCGCGAGCCTTGTGCATCTCCTGACCTTTGTACCATCATCAGTTACACTCGAGCACAGTATGATTGGCTTTCGACACGTCGGCTGCGTGAAAAGCTTGATAAAGAGAGGGCATTCCAGCCGACTGTCGAGAATGATTGGTTGTGGGTTTGCTCCTGCACGGACACGGGTGAGCACCTGCCGGTGAATCGTAGCAAATCGAATTAGACATACCTTCGGCAAAGCGCGCATTGAGCGATGGGTTATCTGCGAGGATGGTTCCAATGCCCACCAGGATGCCATCGTGAAGCGTCCGCAGTTGATGCGTCATTTGCATTGACGCGGATCCACTCAACAAGGTTGGTATTCCGCGTTCCGCAGCAATGGATCCGTCAATGCTTTGCGCGTATGTCAGCGTCAATCGAGGCATCTTCCTCTGCTCGCGCTGTGCGTCCCGGGCGTCGGCATCTGCGCGAATTGTGCGCGTCACCTCCGCCAGAACCGCTTCAACTTCGGTCATTTTGAGCGATGTCACAATGAACGTCACAATTTGGAGATGACAAGCCATCAAAAATCCATATTTTGTAAGGTTTATTCAATTTTCAAGATGAGGTTTATCCACAATCCCAAGTTGGTGGCCGGAAATCTGTGGCAACAAGACACGACTTGCAAGGCATCGCCAAGCATGGCACTCGTGCAGCGAATGATCCAGCGCGCGTTCACGTTCTTCCACGGGAACAGCCTCTTCGGGCCTTCGGCGCCAGCTCTGGCGCTCACTGGTGCTGCGGCCGCCGCCCCAGCTCCCGCCACCAACACGCTGCTCGATGCGATCTGGTGGGCGGCGCCAAAATCCAAGGTGCGCACTGATCCGACTGCATTCGTTCCTGTGTATCAGTGCAGCATGTCCTCATTGCGGGATTTCCTGACCATCTATTGCGTAGGTGACGCCGTCGCGAAAGAAGATCCGCAACAACGACCCGAGCAAGCGCCTCAAGAACATCGTGCACTTCCAGAACTGCTCGCTCTGTGGCGAGAAGAAGTTGCGCCACCGCCTGTGCATGAGCTGCTTCAAGAAGGGCAAGTATTTCGTGTAATAGATAGAGCGCCTCGGCCAACCAGACTCGTACACATGCGTCATTATCTTGCCTTCGGATGGGTCCTACGACCTAATGGGTCGGTGTAGACCAAGTCGCGTCGCGCGTCGCATCCACCTCAAAAGAACGAATGATCCGACCCGTGTGGTGGAAAATTGGACCCAAATCCACCACCACCACTGCCTTGGCCGCGACCGGGGAAGCCTCCGCGGCGTGGACCAAATGGATCTTCCATCAAGTCATCGTCGCCAGGCATCCGCAGATGATCCGGATTCGGCTCGCCAAAGGGGAACCCTGGCGATGGCCCCGGGCGCATCGGGTGTGGACGACCAACAAAGCCACGTGGAGGCCCCAGTGGATCGGTAGAGAACGGTCCGAATGGATCGAAGCGAGCACCTGGGACAGAGCCATGCGTCGGGTCATACCGCCGCCCGAACATCGGGTGGTTTGGACCGACGTGGGTGCTGGGATCACCTCCTCCCAGTCCTGGTGGCAACAGGTCGCCAGAACCAACCGGTGGAATCACATAGGGCGATGGGATCGCGTCGCTGCTTGGCGTGCGTGGTTGATGCTGCTGCGGACTGGAGCCTGCTCGCACGGGAGTCGGTGGAGGCGGCGGCGGTGGCGCCGCGTTCTTCAGGAACGGTGTGAGTTTGAGTCGAAGCGCAGCCAACTCACGCAGAACGTCAGCCGCATTGCCGCTGCTGGCGTTGAGCGCGATGTAGTTGTCCACGCTGTGCGGTTAAATGATAACAGTGATTTAGGACCCAGCCACGACGCATGGGATTACAGTAGCTGTACTACTGGCATCACTCACCTCAGTTCCATCGAGTGCGTGTGGTTCTGGTCATCAGAGAGATAGACTTGGAACGTGTTGCCCACAAACAGACCCTACTCAACACAGGAGGTGGTCAGTCTGAATATAATGCAATGTACCACCGAGTGGATAGTGTTCGAGTACCTGAAGACGAAACGTCTTCAAGGCAGCGTGCTCGTGCGTGTAGGTACCGACAAGGAGTCCCGTCTCACTATGTGTGTCCCAATTCGCCGGTAGCGCCAACGCGTCTCCTTCTGTGGTATTCTGGACCTTGAAACCTGGCCAACATCCCTTCATTGTTCATGACAGTTCTTCCTTGACCATAATCCATGGGAGCTCACCTGTTTCGAGGAGAATCCCGTGCACAGCCAGGAAGAGCGCGTCCCGAGGGGAACGCGTCGTCACGTGACCAGCCCGCAGCGCCTGTACAACGCTATCCTTGCTGTCATCGGATGCAGCAGGCACTGCACTCTCCGGAGCTGGTTCCACGACAAACGAATCCAATGCTTCAAGGATATGGCTCTACGGTTGCGGGGACGATTCAGAGAATACACAGACAGCCATGCACTCGTGAATGCAACAATTTTACCTTCAGCCGCGCATCTTCCAACGCCTCCACGACCGTGCGCATGCGCGCGATCTCGTCCGTCGTTCTGGTCGTCATTCAGCTTCTCGCAAATCAACTGTGGGTTGAAGTCAAGCGAATCCAGATCGTACTTAGTCGAATATAATTGCATGAATGCCCCCAAAATAATGAAAAATGGAATAATTCTATTCGAGCAACCACGAGCCAACTACATCGCCATTTTGCCCGTCTTCGGGTCGACTTCAGGCCACCACGTTGGCTGGTACGGGACAGCGTGGAATGCACCGTCCGCGGTCGTGAACTGCATCGTGGGCGTCTCACCATCTTCCTTGGGGAAGACGTGCTCCAGGCGAAGCATGGCGATGGCGACACCAGTGTCTACAGTACAGAAGACAAGAGGACAGAGCCATGCACATGTGAGAATCAATACACTCGCTGCTGATAGAATGCCATTCCGTACCTTTGCCAACAGACAGAACCGAGCCAACCGACTTGGTCGAGCCTGGCTTGTGGATGCTCAGGCCTCCCTCTGGAATCGTGGCTCTTGGTACATCGCTCTCCAATAAAAACTCTCGCAGACTCTCAAGTGGTTCGCTGTCGATGCGCTGGAAAGGCTGCTCGCTGAGTGACTTGGCCAGCTCGGTGTGGCTCGACGGGACAAGCGCCAACGGGACGAAACGCTTGCGGACGTTGCCCTTGAACTGGGTGCGTGCAGTGAGTTCCTGGCCAACGTAGCAGCCCTTCTTAAACGACACGCCACGCAGCAGTTCCAGGTCAGCCTCGAGAGGGATGGAGTCGTTGAGTTCGCTCCTGTTCAATACAGACACCAAGTATTGAGCCGCAGACACACAGACACGTAATCTTGTTGTAGCACGTACCCTTCGGCGGCGCCAAGGAAGATGCGGCGGTCAGTGTATGCCTGCAGCTCCGCCTCGATGTACTCGCTCGGTGTTTTCACTATTAGTAGTCGCATGAGGACTCGCTGGTAAAGTATTATCAGAACTGAGAAGTCACCAATCACGCACATGCGTCGGTGGGAGGGAGAATCGCACGGACACCAAACGCGTGGCTGCGGGGATCGCAGAAGACCGCTCCATGTGCTGCCGACGCCTCGCGCTCGTTGAGAGAAAGTAGCTGTGTCACTTCGTTGGAGACGTCGATGTATGTGCTGCCACTTGCAGCGATTGTCGCTGGCAGGGCAGCGTACGTGCTCAGGCGATCGGACACATCCGCCAGGGTCACTTTCATGCGCAGTTTGTATCGCTTCCAGTGCTTGTTGAGCTCGTCGCTGACCGCTGCGTCGTAGTCAAGCAGGAACGTCTCCGGCTGCCACATCGAACACCATGGAATCGTGAGCTCATCTCGTCATGACGAGCAGTAGTCGGATCCGATGCCTGCAGTACATGTAAAAGCATACCTCCACCTGCACGACGTTGCAGTCGCCAAGCACACGACCCTTGGTTGTGAGAAATGCGCCGTAGATCGCGTCGTGTGGCTTGGTGACGGTCTTCATGTCATTTGTGATGATCGCCTGGAGGAAGCGATGCGCGTCGGCGCCCTGCACTTGCAGCACCTTGCGGTTGGCCAGGCGCACAAGCGCACTGCGAGCCAGCATTTCTACTGTGGTTGTCGATGCACACGCGCCGCGCTTCTCGTGTCTTCGAGAAGATCAGTCAGCGACTTCTGGTACGGGTAGTGATCACCATTCCTGCCCGCAGGTAGCGCTTCGCTAAAGTTCGTTTGACACAAGCTTCGCTAAAGTACGACTTCATAAACCCTCGATATACTGACAGCGCTCAGTTGTGAGTATATGTCACTATCCCATTTCCGCTGCCATCAGTCCAGCAACAGAACCCGAAGAGCTACAGTCCCGAGGACCACGATGGGGGAGCGCGGGTTCGCGATCAAGGCGGACACGACCAAGGCGGCGTGGGAGAGCGAGGACTTTCCGCAGCTCTGCGAGTCGTGCCTTGGCGACAACCCGTACGTGCGCATGATGAAAGACGTGTACGGCCAGGCCTGCAAGATCTGCACACGTCCATTCACGGTCTTCCGCTGGAAGCCGGGCAAGCGCGGCCGCTACAAGAAGACCGAGATCTGCCTCACGTGCGCGCGCATGAAGAACGTGTGCCAGACCTGCATCCTCGACCTCCAGTACAACCTGCCCGTGCAGGTGCGCGACTCCGTTCTCGCCAGCGAGCAGGACAGCGACAGCGTGAACGTGCCCGAGAGCGAGGCCAACCGGGAGTGGTTTGCGCAGCAGCACAACCGCATGCTCGAGCAGGAGGGCGCCGTCTCGGCCTACGGCAAGGTCACGGGCAACCACAGCGCACTGCTGCAGCTCGCGCGCTCCGAGCCCTACTACAAAAAGAACCGCCCGCATCTCTGTTCCTTCTTCGCGCGGGGCGAGTGCAACCGCGGCGACGCGTGTCCGTATCTCCATGAGATGCCACGCGACAAGCGCGACCCGCTCGCCAAGCAGAACATCAGCGACCGCTTCCACGGCAAGAACGACCCCGTCGCCAACAAGATGCTCGAGGGGGAGCAGCGCAAGGGCAAGAAAAAGTCTCACCGTCCACCGCCACCGCCACCACCACCGATGCCAGGTGCATCGGCTTCCAGTACCAAGTCGCGACCACCACCGCCGCCACCGATGCCAGGCGCCAAGCCGCCGCCACCGCGTGGACCGCCTCCGTCTTCAAAGCCGATGGAAGAGGCCAAGGGCGAGTAGGTTGGTCGTAGTATTAGTAGTAGTAGTTGACCCGTGGATGCCTCGCCGTCTCTCACACACAGAAACACATACACATACACACCCATCGCACTGACGCGTCGACTCGTTTACGCGTCCGTGGACCCACATCCTCTCTCTCTCTCTCGCTCTCTCCGTCACGATAGAGTCGATACGTACTACTACCTACGAGTCGGTCGGGTGGAGGCCGAGGCCGTAGAGATGGAGCGCTCGTCGGCAGGCAGCGTGCTTGGCCTCCTGAATGGAGCGTCCACTGGCGCGCGCGACGCAGAAGCGGTTGATCGTGAGCGCGACGCAGTGCTCGTTCTCGCGGCGGCTCGGGATGCGCTTGAACTCGCACTGGATCTCGCGGCCGCATCGCCACTTGGCCAGGTGGTGGAGCAGCACCTTCTCCGGGTTCATCCACTCGCGTCGCAGGATCGACTGAACGATACACAGATACACACACACACGCACGACGATGTGAGTGGCAGGCTAGCTAGACCCAGCCTAGGCCCAGCCAGTGGGCCTACACGACACACGAAAACGCACCTCTTTGATCAGTGGGAACACGGTGTCCTCCAGGATCCCACGCACCTTGTTCAGGTCGCGTGCATTCTCCAGAAACACGGCGCCGAGCGACGCCTCAAACACGTCGGCCAGCACGTCCTCGACGTACAGCATGCCGCTCTTCTTGACCTCGCTGCCCACGCGCACGAACGGCTCCATGCCGAGGTTCCTGGCCACGCGCGCCAGCCGCGAGTTCTTGACCAGCGACGACCGCGCCTGCGTGAGCAGGTGCTCCTGGTGGTGTGGCAGCGCGTCCACGAGGAACGCCGACGAGAGCAGCTGCAGCACGGCGTCGCCGAGGAACTCGATGCGCTCGTAGTTGCCATCCGTGCACAGGAACGCATCCTCCGGGATCTGCGGCGCCTTGAACGACTTGTGGGTGAGCGCCTGCAGCCACAAATGCGTGTTGCGGATCGAAATACTGGTCGTGGTCGTAAACTGGCGGTGACGCAGACGTGCCTCGCGCTCCTGCGGCCACTGCTTGAGTCGGTCGCGGTCCACCACCACGTAGGCCGCCGCCTTGTGTGTGAGCTCCTCCGTGTCCAGCAGGTACAGCTCACGGACGTTCGGGTCGAACCGGTTCATCAACTCGATCAGTAAAGCACGGCACGCGTCGATGCCTTGGTCCGAAAACACGGCGCCCAGCAGGGCCTCCATGCAGTCGGCTGCGATCTTGGTCGTGTGCTTCTCAGGCATCGTCACCAGGTTGTAGGCCGTGAGCATGAGCGCGTCAAAATTGGCGTCACGGGCCACGCGGCCCAGCGCCTCGTTGTTGGTGATGTCGACCCGCGTCTGGTGGAGCACGCCCTCGCCGTCCGTGTGCGGCAGCTTGAGAAACGCCGACGACGCCACGAGAAAACTGAGCACGGCGTCCCCGAGAAACTCGAGCCGCTCGTATGGACACAAGAACTTGGAGTGGAATGCCGGCTGAAAATCCGTGGCCAAGTGCTGCTCGGCGATGCGCTTCATCTCACTGTCCATCGCGTCACGGCTCTGCGGCGGCGGCGCTGGCTGCTGGTTCTCCTCCAAAAATGCCGTGCGCTTGCGCTTGAGCATCGCCACGTTCTGGAACACGTGGCCAAGACGCACCCGCGATACCGTGGCCTCGGCCGTGTTGACGCTCTGCATCGCCGCGTCTACATAGGAACCGTGTGTGAACGCCTGGCGCAGCAGCGTCTTGTCCTTGAAGCGTAGCTTCATGTCGGCTGCGAAGCTCGCCAGCAGCTTGTAGTGGCGCATGTACTTGAGCACCATGGGCATGGCGCTGCCCATTTCAAAGACGTCGGCACGCAGACCCGTGAGATGGCACTCGGTGGGGCAGAGCATCTCGGTATGGGTACCTACTTTCGGAGAGATCTGGATGAGATCACCGAGCTCCATCCACTTGCGCACACGTCGCATGCTCTGGACACCGTCGTAGGCTGGTGCGCCTTCGCCCACGTGCTTGAGGTATTGTACCCGGCGTGGGCACGGTGGTTTCGGTGGCGATGGAGCGGCTGGGTTGTTGGATTGGCTGGCGTCTTCCGGGCACGCGGGGTGCTCTGGTTCCAACACGATCTCATCCACACGGAAGACTCCTGGGACCCCATTGATGCGAGTGGAGACGACCGAGTCTACCAGTGCGCGTGGTGGACTTGTCTCGAGAAACGCCGCCACTGGGTACTTGGACGAGGCCTCGAGGCAGCCTAGGACGTGCTCGATGGGCAGGAACCTGCCAACGGCGAAGCCGATACGGTGCGGCGCCAGTAGGTCTTCTTTGTTCAGCAACGGAGCCTCCGTGAGCGAGATGAACCGAGGGAGGATGTGGAAGTCAGAGCAGTAGTCACTCGGGTCGCCCGAGGCCCGTGTGGCGTCGGCAAACACGGTTTGGAAGAGGTGCTGGGTCTGGATGCCCAGGAGCTGCTGAAAAAGGTACCGCTTCAGCAGGAACATGGTGTGGCAGCCGTGGGGCGAGGTGATCGAGCCACTGCCCGTGTCGTTTATGGGTAGGAGTGCCTGTGGCAGCGGCTCGCGGACAAAGCGGATGCGGCACATGACCCCGCCACGCGTGTACTCGAACTGACCAAGCGTGGTGAGTAAATAAATGGAGGGTAATGGAGGTAGGTAGGTACCTAGGGTAGGAAGGTACCTCGGTAGGTACCTCGGTAGGTAGGTGCCTTACCTGCGGAATGTCGGGCGTCTCGTCGTGGCAGAGGATGTAGAAGCCATCGAATAGGTAGATCTTATTCTCAACATTCAGTGCCGTCTTCTCGCGGCACCGTGGGTTCACTGTGGTGAACGACAAGACACATGTGAGTCACGTCGCTCCTCATTCACCGCCATGGAGCTCGTCACATAGTGGCGTACTCTCGGCCTCCCACTGGAGTCGGAAGCAGTTTCTCGCCGTGCACTTGGACGAAACACACAGATACTCGTCCACTGGTTGGTAGATGACGCTCTGCGTTGACGGCGCAGCAGCGAATGGTGACGGTTGATTGCCGGGCAGATGCGGGGACTGTATGTTGTGGTAGCCATTGGCACCGTGTGGGACTGGTGCATTGGACGCGCATGGCATGCTAGATGGTGGTTTGCTCTGCGTGGGCACATTGCGCGGTCGCTCGTCGTCATCGTCGTCATCGTTGTTGTGTTTGGTGTTGCCGTTGGCCATGGGATCGTTGTTTTCCGATTGCAACGCGGGCATTTTGTCTGCTTTATCCATGATCGGCGGCGCCGCTGGTGCCAGCACGGGGCTCGGCATCATGTGCGGACGCAAGAAGCTCGCATGGCGCACGTCTTCATCGTCGTTGTCGCTGCTCATGGCTGCGTTCGCGTGGATACTTGCCGATTCACTACCATGGTCAAAACGTTTTCGCCCCAGTGTTGTTACAAACCGATGATACGGTGGCACACAATTCATACTGTTGAATTGTGCAATTCACTTTCAAAAAAAAGAAAAGAATTGAGATTCGTTCCCTCCAGTTTTTTGTTGGTTTTTTCTCCCCTCCCCTCCTCCGCTGGCTCCTCTTGTGTCAGTACCATCGGCGATTCACTCTCGCCGCGGCATTCCGCGGCAATCAGTACGTCGCACCATACTTACTTACGAAGAGCTCCTGAAACCTCACCACCGCAAAGCAGGCGGTTTGATTTGAAAAAAAGGACATAAAAATGGCGGGAACTCCGCCGCCGGCGACCACCACGCCCACCACGCCCTCGATGGCGTACGCGGTGGCCATGGCCGTCGAGACCACCACCACGCCACCGCCGACGCAACCGCCGTTAGCGCAACCCCCACCGACGCAGGACACCCCCCTTGTCTACACCACGCCGACTACTAATACCACGACCAGTCCCGCGACTGCCGTCCCGACGAATAGTACAGTACCACCGCAGCCAATCGGGAACGCGGCGCCGCGTCTCATGGCGGCGGTGGCCAAACCTCCCCCTACCACTCCCACTCCCACTGCTGCTGCTGCTGCTGCGCCTGCACGGTCCACACCGCCGAAACCTGTCGTCTCGTCGGCGCTGTCGGCGGCGTACAAGGCCGCGATGAAGGCGCTGCCGCCGCAGTCGGCCAAATCGACCATTGCCGGTGGCAAGAAGCGCGCCCCGCGCGCCACCACCAGCAGCGGCAAGCACAAGGCGCAGCGCACGGGCGAGAACGACTCACCGTCGCATACTGGCGCGAGCGACATGAGCTACCTGCCAGATGCGCCCGTGACGACCGCGCCGGTGCAGATCCCCGTATCCATGCAGTACAGTCGCCTGGACGTCAGCGACATCGACGAAGCTCGCGCGCTCGGTTTGTTGAACCCGACCATCGTGGTGAGTGAAGACGCGTCGTCACCAGAGTACGGCGTCGCCTACGAGAAGCGCGGTGGCTCCAAGGCTGCTGGCTGTGGCACGGACGTGTTCCCGTCGCAGAAGGCACTCCAGGAACGGTGCAAGCAGTTCGCGATGGAGCGTGGCTTCCAGTTGTACGTCTCTGGCTCGAGCTCACGCGCTGACGGTGGTGGCAACGTCAAGTACCGGTGCAAGAAGCTCCACGGCCAGCAGTTCTTTGACCCGGACACGCCCGTCGAGCAGCTCCAGTGTCCGTTCTACGTCAACGGCTTTGGTCTTGGTCCAGCGTGGAAGATCACACGCGCGTGCTTCTTGCACAACCACTACAAGTTCATCGGGTCGAGATTGAGCGCGGCTGGACCAGATGGCAGTGCTGCTCCATCGATGTTAGCCAGCGGCGTTGACAGGGAGGCGGCTGTCGAAGGCGGAGGAGACCCGAACGCGTCGGGCGGTGACAAGCTGAAGCCCAAGCCGCAGCGTAACACGACGCTCTCGACCAACGTGCTGTGCCGCATGGTGAACGAAGAGCTGGACAAGTACCCGTCGTCTGCGATCGCCATGTCCAAGCTCGACGGCAAGTTGATCAAGCGCATCCTGCTCAGCCGTGGCCACACCATCAACCACATGATGGCGTCGCGCATCAAGCGCCAGATCCAGATGAACCGTATCAAGTCGATCCGCTCGTCGTTCCAACGCCTCCAAGGGTACCTGGATCTGATCGTGGAGAAGAACGTGGAAACGACGTATCTCTTCGACGCGGACGAGCGCGGTGGCTTCAAGCGAGCGATGGCGATGCCTGCGCCAACGCTGCACGCCATGAAGCTCTGCCAGAAGGTGCTCTCGTTCGACCGTATTCGCCCAATGGTATGGGGTGAGATGGAGGCCAAGGGTCTACCGGAAACCTCGGAAGACGAGAGTGATGATGCCGTCTCTGGTGTGTACTTGTACGCAGCCACCAAGGACCACAACGACCAAGTGCTGATCTTCGCCGTCGCGCTGGTGACCGAAGAGAACCAGGAGAACTGGATGTGGTTCATGTCGAGCATCCAGAACAACCGTATTGCTGGGATGGGACCGGGCTGGAAGGACTACACGATCTTCGCTGGCCGAACCAACGGACTCCAACAGGCAGCCCACGCGGTGTTTCCACACTCGAGCCACCACCTCTGCGTGCGCCGCCTTGTCGAAGAGGAGTTGGTCATCAACAAGAAGCTGCCTCTGCCAGAGGACAAGAAGCAGCGCATCTACGACCTTGCGCGCTGTGAGAGCGAGGCGGAGTACAAGCACATTCGCCAAGAGCTTGCCCTCACAAACGAGGCGGTCGTGAACTTCTTGGACAGCTTGAACCGAGCGACCTGGGTCAAGTATGCATTCCTTGAGACGTTCAAGAAGCCGACGTACGGTATCATCTCGTCGGACTTGTCTGCCGGCGAGGACGCCAAGCCGCAAGCCAACACGAACCAGGCAATCTTGATCAAGGGCGCGAACCCGCAACCGACGCCTGCGATTGTGGTGCCTCCACCGTCTGCAATCCCGGTGCTGAAGTTGTGGTTCGGTGACGAAGTCCCTCGATCCTCGCAGCCCCTCGCCGTGTTCAACCGCTACTTCATGAAGATCGCGGAGAACTTCCACGCACGCCGCAAGCTGGTTGAACAGCGTCCATTGCCTGAGCTCGTCCCACGTCGGTTTGCGCAGCTCGAGTCAATTCTTCAAGGCAGCCAGCGCTGTGAGGTATGTACCGGTTTCTTCATCCATGTGCAGTCGTGACTTGCCGCACTGATCTCGTTGCTTTCTCTGTCTCTAGTCGGTTCCTTGCTCGAACGGCACGTTTATGGTGCGCTCGCTCGCGCACCTCAGCACCTCTGGCCATGATACGTGGCGCCACGTCAACCTACTCGACTGGGAGTGCACGTGCTTGGACTGGCAGGATCGCCTCTTCCCGTGTGTCCACGGTATCCACGCTGCCGAGCTCAACCGTCGTCGCATCGACTCACTGTACAACGGCAAGATGTACTCGGTGGAGCACTACAAAACCTGCTACGAAGTGGGCTTCACGCCATGGCCGCTCGAGTCCTCCTCGCTTCCGATCGATGAGAAGCTCACGATTCCGCTCGAGGAGCTGTATGTGCTTGACCCGAACATCAAGCGCAAGCCGGGCCCTCGACCAAAGCCGAAGAAGGTCTTGAGCAAGATTGTGTGAGCTTGAGCCTCGCTTCACAGACATGTCAGTATTGGGGTCGGTTTATGATGTGAGTTTAATGCATATACGTAATTTTTCGAAACCTGAAGCTTGCTTGGCGTGCGTCTGTCGAATCATCTTTATCGCTTCTTGCCGACGTAGCAGAATGGGCATGTATACTGCCCGGCGAACTGGGCGAAGCTCGCAGGCAAGTGGAGACACCGGAGATGGAAGCGTCCCTCACAACTCGTACACGTGATGGACTCGCTCTGCTGGTCACGAGTCACGATCTCGTTGCATTCGACGCATGGAGCCTCCGCCGTGTAGTGGGGCATTTCCACCGACGCGAGTACACCTTCAAGAACGCTGAATGCGGGCTCGAGCTGGTCCAAGTGCTCAACAAGCGTGTCGATGGACGCAAGAGGAAACAAATGGGCCTCATCTTCGAACTGGCAGCTGCTCAAGGGAAGCGGCACAAAATCAGTCAGGAATGCGCGTGACAAGAACAGTGAAATCAGACACATACCTCTTCGCCAGGCGACCCAGCATCTCGATCTGTTCCTTGATGACCAACGTCTCCTCGTCGCCTTCGATGTCTTGAAGAATGCACTGCGACCAGCTCAGACGAACGAAGCGACAGGCGAGGATATACTGCTCAACATGAACCCGATCGTCCTCCTCGATTTCTTGAACAAGCTCCTTCACCGCAGCCTCTTGCTCTCGATCCGTGCACTTCTTGGATGTGATCACAGCAAGCATCGGAGCGACCACGTCGCGGTACGTGTGGATGTCGCGAAGTGCCCGATGCATCGCAGCCCCGAAGTCTTGGTGCTCGTACTTGGCCACTTTGGTGGACTGATCTTCACGCACTAGCTCGCTCTGCTCGAATGGTAGGAAGAGGAACCGCAACCGGTAGCGCATGAGTGACGACAGCAACGGGGAGAAGACACTATCAAGTAGCGGCGGTGCTGTCACGCGCGACTGTGATAGCTTGTCGAACTCTGACGAAAGCATCCGCTGGCAGAGTCGGACTTCAGCGAGACTCGTAGAACTCATACTCTCCATAGCTGTACGGGTGGCTTCGTATGCGTGCGAGCAGGCTTGCAGCTTCTCCTCATCGCAAATGATCGCGATCATGTTCGGGATGCATTTCGATTGCTTGTACAACTGATATCGCTCCCATAGCGATACGACGTGGGAGACAAACTCACGATACTTTTGAAGCAGGTCTTCGACAAGCCTCGCGGCGGACTCGTCTTCAATGTATCGTAAATCCAGCGAAGAGAGATTGAAGTGGCGGAACTGCACTCGTTTCCTGGCTGGTGTGGCCGGCAAAGCTTCATCCTCACAACCGCTGTGCTTCCGGGCGAGCTTCTCACAGTGGCTTAAGTACGTGCACGCAGTGTGCAATAACTTGATGGATTCGACGATCTCGATTGTGTCGCCTTCTAGATTTGTGAGCTCGTGACCGATCGCACTGAACCATAGAGCAAACACCACGCCAGAGGTTGTCTTCGAGTCCAGCAGCGGCTTGCAACAGTCATTTTCCACATTCACGAGGCGCTCGACGGGTGATACGATAGTCTCGAACACTGCTGCGACCGCTTCTGGGTCAGCAACTTGCACGGCCTTGGCCAACTCTTGTCCAGCAATATGCTCCTCCCTTGTGCGAAGACGGCGGCTGCGTCGCACGCCTTTCCGTACTGGCTCGACTGGCTTGGTAGGTTTACGCGCGGGGACGACGGCGGTTTTAACCCGCTTTGGCTTTGTTTGCTTGGTTGGCACTGCCTCGTCTTCGATATCCGAGTCCGCAAAGTCGTCCATGATGTTTCTTGCTACGCAAACGTCATCCATGGTGACGGTCTCCAGGTCCGCGTCATCTTCTGGGTCCGTGGTCTTGTTCGTATCATCCGTTTTTCTGCTACGCTTGGGTGGCACGAGCCCCTTTGTTGGCGTATCGACGAAAGTTCCTCCTGTATTCACATTCTCCAACGAGACTGCTCGGGTGGTTCGTTTTTGCTTCTTGCCTGTGGCTTTTGTGTGACACGCTGTCGTTTTCCTGGTGGCACTAGGAGGTGGCGCACGCGAGCGCGAGGACCTTCTTGAGCACGTGCTCTGCGTAGAAGCAGAGGCGTTTTCATCCAGGCTGCACTCGACTTCGATTCGCTGCTCCAGTTGATCCACTTCTCTCCGTGTAGGTCTTTCACGTGCAGGGGAGCGAACGAGGAAGTCCACGACAGCGATGGTGCTGTCGCTGGAAGGTAGCGCATTCGCATTCGAAGACGACTGGGATGGCGAGGCGGCAGTCTTTGCCCTCAGACGCAGCGGTGTGGAGCAGAAGCGCTCGTAGATGCCTTGAACGTCGACCATTTTCGTTCGCGGTGACTTGTTAGATTGCAGTCCCTTCAAAATTTGAATCTCCCTCCAACTTGATGACCATCACTCTGGTGGCAAATCCACTTGTTTAAGATATATAGGTTACACTCGGCGTAACCTTGGATGTGCTGACCCTCAATGACACTCGGCGCCCCCGCCGGCGAGAGCTGCAGCACCGTACTGCGCTGCGCAGAGGCTCTTCAGTTACTAGTATGAGAACGAGAGGTCTACATGTATCGGCAGACTGCGAGACCATCGCATAGGTTTAGAAAAAAACGCAGGTAGGTCACAACACAATCTATTCGCCGAGCCTTTGAGCTTACTCCTCCATTTCAATCTCCCACTCCTGAGGCTCTTCACCTTCGGGAAGGTCCGACTTCTCCGCTCCTAGTGACTCATACATGGCAATCAGCTCTGCGTGCTCGTCTTCGATGGCAGTATCAAATGGCTGCGGGACGGTATAGGGCGATTAGTTCGAACCAGACACATACCAAAGAATAAAGAAAGTTGCAATCCAACCGTGCGGCCTTCCGAGTTACGCGCATTCAGCTCCGCACCATGGTCAAGCAGAATCTTGGCGATCTCGACGGTCTCAGCTCGGTGGAGCGGGGTATCCAGGTCTTCATCGGCTACAACGACAGGGAACTCATATTAGTGCGACCGTCGCGAGCCATCCTCAGTACAGGAAGCACATACGAAGAGCAACACTAGCTCCGCTTGCAATAAGGAACTGGAGAAGCTCAACATGGTTGTAGCTAACCGCAGCTTGGCTACACACACAGTAAAGGAAGTCTCGGTCAGCATGAGTTCTTGTGTGTGGAGAGATGGCAGAATCGCACGTACAGCGGGGTGTATCCGTTCTCATCCTTGGCGTTCACGTCGCCACCTTCAGCAAGGAACCGCTTCACCGCGTCGATATCACCGTCACTCGCCGACACCCAGACGTTCATGATGCACGTTCGTTCACTTGGGACAGGAACTCAAATGCTTGACTGGTTTCCATCATCTGATGTCATCTGATACCGATTCTGATTCCTTGACCTTTGACTCACAATTTATATCAAAGGCTTTGAGTCAATTTGACAGTCTGAGAATCTCAGACATTCTGACTGAGTCAGACCACCACCATTCTCACCATTCTCTCTTCCACCGAATGGGTAACTGATTAGATATTCCATGTGGTCCACATACTTTTCTGCCGGGAGAGATGACTCCTGAAGCGTTTCTCCGATATCCCTCTAATCTCTTGGCTTGTGGGAGAGGCGACGTGTGGGTCTCTCTCGTCGCCCCCCGAGCCAAAAACACACCAATCAATCAACGGTCTCATGAAACAAACGAACTCGCTCGTGGCCACAAAACGAGTGTTTCATTTGCTCAAAGCAAGCAGTCCGACAGCAGCTCCCCGCCGTCCACGTACAGCCCCGGAGCGCCGCGTCCCCCTCCGCTCAGTGAGTCACTACTGCTTCCCAACAGCCGAGCGCGCGCGCAGTCTAGCCCAGCGACGAGTCTCCATTGCATCCTCCTCCCGTCAAGCGATTCCGCGGTGCATGCGTTTGAAAATTACGTCGCCATTTTGTCTTCAGTTGGAAACGAAGAATTCTACCTGGAGAAGAAAAAAGAGTCCGCCGTTGCCCCTCGACAAGCGCAAGAATCAATAACTTAGTTCCACCAAAATGTCGCTCATGAACATTGCCGGCACCCAGGCGGTCGACGACCCCGAGTACCGCTACAAGATGCCGCGCCTCCAGGCCAAGATCGAAGGCCGCGGCAACGGCATCAAGACGCTCGTGGTCAACTGCGCCGACATTGCGCTCGCGCTCCACCGCTCCACCGCCGAGGTCTGCAAGTTTTTCGGCACGGAACTCTGCGCGCAGTCCAAGTACGACGAGAAAAACGACCGCGCGATCGTGAACGGCGCGTTCGAGTCGGGCAAGATGCAGAGCGCGCTCTCCAAGTACATTGAAGGCTTTGTGCTATGCCCGCAGTGTCGTCTGCCCGAGACCAAGTACAAATTCAAGGGCGCGATGATCTTCCACAAGTGCTACGCGTGTGGCGCCGTGGAACCGGTGGACCTGACGCACAAGCTCACGACGTTTATTCTGAAGGAGCACGCCGCTGCCAAGCGCGAGAAGGACAAGAAGAAGGACAAGAAGGACAAGAAGGCCAAGAAGGCCAAGGGCGACGACGAGCCAGAAAAGGAAGAGACCGCCCCCAAGGAGAAGAAGGAAAAGAAAGACAAGGAGGGTAAAGAGAAGAAGGAAAAGAAGGAGAAGAAGGACAAGGAAGGCAAGGAGAAGAAGGAGAAGAAGGAGAAGAAGAAGAAGAGCAAGAGCGTCGACGAGGATGATGAGGAAGAGATCGAGTGGCACACGGATCTGTCGCCTGAGGCCGTTGCTGCGCGTGCCGCCGAGGCCGAAGCCATCGAGAACGCTGCCCGTGCTGCGATGGCTGCCGACGCGGCCAAGGACGACGAGGACGACGTCGTGGCCACGCTGGACAACCTCGAGGTCGATGACGAGAACGCCATCGAGTCGGCGGTCTCTAACGTGGTGCGCTTCTTGGGCGAAAACCACTCGGACGCCGATATCTTTGACGAGATTTGCCGCCAGCAGACGTACGCGGCGCTCCCGATCAACGACCGCCTCGTTATCTTCTTCCGCGCTGCGTTCACGAGCCAGATTCTCTCGAGCAACCAGGTCGCCAAGTACGCGCCAGTGCTGGACAAGCTCGTGGTCGGTGAGCACGCGCAGAAGCAGCTCATCGCGTTGACGGAGCATTTCTGTGCCATCGCGCACCCGGAGCTCCTCTCGGCTTTCCCAGTTGTTCTCAAGGTACTGTACGATGAAGACGTCCTCGATGAGGAAGTGCTTGTCGCCTGGCCCGAGAGCCGCAAGGAGTCTGCCCACTGGGAAGTCGACGAGGAGGCCGCCTCCAAGCTGACGGCGCTGATGAAGCCGTTTGTCGAGTGGCTTGAGAACGCTGAGGAGGAGAGCGACGACGATGAAGACGACGAGTAACTTGGTCAGCCCCAGCTCCTGCCAAGTACTGCAGTGAAGTGCTTGCTGTTCCTACTGCTTGCCTAACTTTCTTAATCCATGCTTTTTCATTTGTTCTGTTACGGACGTTAAGTAGTGACATTTTCGGTGGGAGTTTCGTTACTTTCACTTTAGTGACATGAACCTTGGATGACCACCGTGCGGATCATCGCGTTGGGCAATGGCGCCGCTGGTGCCGAGAAGCAGGCGATCGCGCTCTGCGCCCGCCTCCGTCAGCATCTACAGCGGCTAGGAGTACACACACTGAATGGCGATGCTATCGATGTGGTTCGAGTTCCGCTTGGCCCATCGTTGGTTCATCAGAAGCTTCCTCCATTCCTACAACTACTTGGCTCTCGTTTGCTCGGCGACCCATTCTTCGGTTACTCACCGACTGCAGCACAGAGAACCCTACTACTAGAGACCCACACAGCGGACAAGCGCGTTGTGATTGGATGTGGCCGCTCCACCATCTCACTCTGCGCTGCGCTCAAACGGCCAGGCATGTTCAACATCCAGATCCAGCATCCACGGGTAAATCTCGACGCATTCGACGCAGTGCTCATTCCTCGACACGATCTCGTCGCTTCGCCTCGCTCCAGATTGTCAAATAATGTGTATCCTACGTATGGCACAGTGTGTTGGATCGACGCCAAGCGACTGCAAGAGCAAGCCATGGAGTGGCAGGACGCGTTGCGGCCATACACAGAGCAGCGAACGATGCGGCTGGTGTGGCTCGTTGGAGGTCCGTGCCGAGGCTTCAAGTTTACCCAGTCCGAAGCGACCACAATGGTCCTCGATGTGCTCAACTTGGTCAAGAAACATCGACCCAACGCGTCATTACTCGTGACGTTCTCAAGGCGAACACCGCAGTGGGTACGTTCGGAGACTGATGATATCATCGTGACTTGAGCTGAAAGCCCATGCTCCATAGGTGCAGGATCTAGTTTCCAAGACTTTAAAAGAAGCGCTCGCGAATGACGAGCTCTACATCTGGAACGGCACCGGAGCGAATCCATATGAAGCATTCCTCCACGTCGCATCTACCATTATCACGACGCCTGATTCAATCTCGATGACAACGGAAGCCCTTGCATCCGGGAAACCCGTGGTCACTCTAGGGGCCGATTACATGAAGGTGCGCTCGACTGAGGCTGCGGATTGACTCCTTCTTGCTCTGATCTGACGGACTGTTGTTGTGAAGGGCAAGTATCGCCATTTTCACGAGGCGTTGTCTGACAAGAAGTACACATCTACTTTGGCTTCTCAGCCGCAGCTTGCGGTCACACAAGGGCAAGAGGCGATCGAGCAAGAGCTAGAGCGTATCGCGGCTTCTCTCGCTGAGAGGCTGGTGAAGGAATAGTTCATGTGCTTCAACATGAGTGTCTCTTCAATCATCTTTCCGATGTTTTGGAACCAACCGTCATATGTATTTTACCGTCCCAAATATATATTTTGCCGCCCCACGAGAAATAAAATGTACCTTGTTTTAGAACTGGAAGCTCCTAAACGGTTGGTGGTCAAGGTGCGTCCCCGACTTGACTGGTGGAGAATCGGCGTGCGTTGTGAGCCACCAACCAAAATCGACTTGAGCAATCTGCGAGACAACGTTTATCGTAATAACCCTAATCCGTGTCCGCTCGTCCGCTTGTTTTGCAGCCCGATAAATTTCAACTTCCGCTCCAATCTGTTGACTCGGGGCGGTAAGCTTACCGACCGTGGAGTTTTTGGACGGAGGTCGTGTGGTGTCGCCGGCCGCCACGGAAGTCGTGGCCAACGTTGCCATCATGCCGTTCATTCTCTCTTTTTTTCTTCTCTTCCAGTAAAAAGAAAAAAAAAGTCAATAAAAGCGCCCCCGCTTTTTGACCTCTCAAGAAAAAAAAAACACCAACGAGTATGTGTCTGCATGCGCCATCTTGCTGCCTCCATGGAGCTTGCATGCGCGGTGCACCAACGCGCCGTGGCAGCGATCTTGATGAAGCAGCGGATGGATCCCCACCCCATTCCATGGTCTGACGATGTGTTCTTGTGCTCTACAGTCATGGCGAACTCGGCGACCTCTCCTACCAGCAGCCCAGCGGCCGCTCCGGCTACGGCCGCGGCCACGCAGCCGTTCCAGACGGCGTCGCTTTACGTCGGTGACATCCACCCGGATGTGACGGAGGTGCGTATCGCTGTGCAGCACCCCCCCTCCTCCCCTCTCCTTTTTTTATTACACTCACTTCGTGGGGGAAAACAAGAAAGGGGACCACGGAGGGGGGAGAGTTTTCTCGCTCCGCCCAAGTGCAACGTGCTTACCATCACTCTTTTCTGTCACGGCAGGCGCTGCTGTTCGAGATCTTCAACGCCGTCGGCCCGGTGGCGTCGATCCGTGTTTGCCGTGACGCGGTGACGCGCCGCTCGCTCGGCTACGCGTACGTCAACTTCCACAACGTGGCGGACGCGGAGCGCGCGCTCGACACGATGAACTTTACCAGCATCAAGGGCGTGCCGTGCCGCATCATGTGGTCGCAGCGCGATCCGTCGCTGCGCAAGTCGGGCGTCGGCAACATCTTTGTCAAGAACCTGGATAAGTCGATCGACAACAAGGCGCTGTACGACACGTTCTCGCTCTTTGGCAACATCCTCTCGTGCAAGGTGGCGCTCGACTACAACGGCAACTCGAAGGGCTACGGCTACGTGCACTACGAGACCGCCGAGGCCGCGTACGAGGCCATCGCCAAGATCAACGGCATGCTCATCGCCGGCACCGAGGTCTTTGTCGGCCACTTCCAGAAGCGCAACGAGCGCCCGGACGTGGACGAGTGGACCAACTGCTACGTCAAGAACATCCCTTCGCAGTGGACCGACGCGGAGCTGCACAAGGAGTTTGCGCCCTTTGGCGCGCTCACCAGCGCCGTGGTCATGCGCGACGCCGGCGCCGAGACCCACAAGGGCTTTGGCTTTGTCAACTACGAGACCTCGGACGCCGCCCACGGCGCGGTCGAGACCTTGAACGGCAAGGTGTTCAAGAACGGCGACGGCAGCGACATTGAGCTCTACGTCGGCCGCGCCCAGAAGCGCAGCGAGCGCGAGCGGGAGCTCCGCAACAAGTTTGAGCAGCTCAAGCTCGAGCGCCTCAACAAGTACCAGGGCGTGAACCTCTACGTCAAGAACCTCGACGAGCAGCTCTCGGATGACGAGCTCCGTGAGGCGTTCAGCGCTGTGGGCACCATCACCTCGTCGCGCATCATGCGTGACCCTGCCGGCATGTCGCGTGGCTTCGGCTTCGTGTGCTTCTCGACGCCGGAGGAGGCCAACAAGGCGGTCGCGGAGATGAACGGCAAGCTCATCTCGGGCAAGCCAGTGTACGTGGCGCTTGCGCAGCGCAAGGAGGTTCGCCGTGCCCAGCTGGAGGCCCAGCACGCCCAGCGCGTTGGCCTCATCGGCCGTGGCATGCCGCTTGGTCAGCCACCAATGTACGGCGCCGCGCCGATGTTCTACGCGCAGCCAGGCCAGCTCCCACCGCAGGCGCGCCAGGGTTTCATGTACCCACAGCAGATGATCCCGCGTGGCATGCACCCGCGTGGACCAGTGCCATACGGTGCCCGCGCGCCAGGTGCGCCAGCGCCAGGCCCAGGCTACATCCCAGGCTACGGTGTCCCTATGCAGCAGGGCCGTGGCCAGCCACGCGGCCGTCGCCAGGGCCCAGGCGCAGTCGGCCCACAGCCAGGTGCGCCAGCGAACCGCCGCAACTTCAAATACACCGCGAACGTTCGCAACCAGCCACGCCCGGATGGCCCAGGTGCTCCAGTGCCAGGCGCGATGCCACCAGCGGCGCCACTGCCAGCCGGCCTTGAGCCACTGACCTCGGCTGCCCTCGCCGCCGCGTCGCCAGAGGCCCAGAAGAACATGATCGGTGAGCGTCTCTACCCATTGATCCACCGCCACCAGCCAGAGCTGGCCGGGAAGATCACGGGTATGCTTCTCGAGATGGACAACGGTGAGCTCCTCCACTTGCTCGAGAGCCCAGAGGCGCTTGAGGCCAAGATCCAGGAGGCCCTCCAGGTCTTGGAGGCCCACTCGACCTAAGTGGTGGCTCACCTCTCGGTCGCACTGGCTGGCTAGCGGTGGGTGCCTTGACGGCTTGCCGTGCTTGGGAGAGTGATCGGCGAGTGGGACGGTGACACGCACCGGTGCAGCGAGTGAGAGAGAATGAGAGAGAGAGAGAATCAAGAGCACGTGGGACCTCGGCCTGGCTGGCTTTTTTCGGGAAGACGAAGAAGAGAAGAAGAAGACGAGAAGGCGTCTCTGTTTGGTTATCTAACCGTAATCCATGGCAAGAGATGACAAAATCAGAATGCGGCTTCTCTTCTCCTCTCTTCCCCAACTCCCCCTCCCTCTCTTCCTCTCTCTCGGTCACTCGGTCACTCGGTCGTGCTCCTCCTGCTCGCCCTCCTCGTCTTTCTCCGCCAGCAACGCCGTGTTCACGTCCCAGTCGCCTCGCAGCCACACTCTCTGTCTTACAGTCGCGTGCATCGTGTGCAGGAGGAGTCTGTTTTCTCCTGCGCGCGTTTCTTATTTTATTCGCTTCATATCACCAACAGCCCAAGAAAAAGCAGAAAAGCTCAAAAAGAAAAACAAAAAGCAGCAAAACGCGTCGCGCTTCGTGATGCCCACGGCATCCAGCAAGACCTCGAAAAAAAAGAACAAAAAAAAAGAATACACACATGGATACATTTTTGACCCCCTCCATCAACGTCTCACCAATCGGTCGGTTTGTAGTCCTTGAGAAAGCAGCCAAACCCTGTGGTTCCGTCGATGCCATCGATAGGGTCGAGCACGCGAGCAGCCGCGTCGATCTCATCCAGCGGGGTCTGGAAGCCGTACTTGGTAGCAGTCGCGACGGCGAGTGGGGTCGGGTTCTCATCGTTGATCCAGCCAGTGCCCTCCGAGTTCATGAAGATCCCACGCGTGCTCAGCTCCGATGCGCACGTCCGCGTCATCATATTGAGCGCGGCCTTGGCCATGTTGGTGTGCGGGTGCGGGTGCGTGGGCTACTTGGAGCGATAGAACTTGCCTTCCATGGCGCTGACGTTGATGTATCGTGGATCAGGACCTGGGCCACACTCCTCAGTGACTCGCTCAAGTGTCGATAGCAGCCTATTGTTGATGATGAATGGGGCCATAGCGTTGACAGTAAAGAAGACTTCAGCCAGCTCCGGGGTCTCTACCTCTCCCAGTCGCAGTATCCACGAGTTCTTGACCCGAAGATCGATCTGCTGGCTGTGAACATCGAGCATGCCCACTGGAAACGACGCTTTATCCTCCTCCATGTCCGACTGGAGTAGAGGGATCTGTGACTTCAGCGTGGAGCTCATGTGCCCAGTTGCCGCAACTTGATTGGGGCGAGCGGTGACCTCATCGGAACGCAGCAGACGTTGTGATTGCTCCATCGTCTCGAACAATGCTTGCTGCTGCAGCAAAGGCATGGATGCTTGACCATCTAGTGTGACTTTTTTTCCACGAGATGGCGGAAGAACTGTGGGGGCCGGCGAACTGTCTGGCATGCATTCTGAATGATGATGTCGATGCGTGGAAATTTTGATACCACGAAGTCAAGAAAGCAATGCAGGGGCACAATGTCACTGCGATGATCACCAGAATCACGTGCATTAGTCTACATTCCTCAACAAAACATGAAGCAACCAAACTCACCAAAAGTCCACTCTAAACAAGTGTAGGCGGTCTTTGAAACTCTCGTAGTGAGGCTCTTTCATGAACCGCTCCACGGCATCGCGTGGGAAACGAGTCGTCGCCAACACAGTCGCCCCAGCCTCGAGCAGCTTAAGCGTATCCTGTCACAAACAATGTGATCAGCCAAGTTTATCCGAGACAGTTGCGACTGATACTTATCACTCACCGACTGTGATGCGTCCACCCATGACCAGTGCTAATTTATCATGGAGGTCCACCGTCTGCGATCGCTTGGCGTAATTGAAGTCACCGCACGCTTGGCCAAGTGAAAGACAAGGTTAGTTTGTGTATCCATTCCATCCCATCGTTCCGATCACCACGTGCATGGACAGAGTACGTGGTAAAAGTGATGGAGTTGTCGGTACTGCATTCCGCACACGTAGCAATCACGGGATAAGTGGAGCACCCTGGAGACTCCATCTTCGCCCGTGGTTCTTGTTCAAGCAGCAGTGATGATGACGATGATAAAGTGGAGTCTATTGAGTAGCGCTTAAACGAACTCTAATAGCTTGGTGGCGACCGAGGTCGCCGCAACACGAATCCCCGCCGGGGAAAAAACAAACAAAGCCTGGTTACCAGGCTGGCTCTGAACGCATGCTGGCGGTTTCCAGCCAATGCTCGAAATCGCCGTGTAGCAAGGTCTGGAGGTGAAGATGCTCGGTGCGTGAGGTGAGATGGTGGAGTTGAAGGCTGGCCGCGCGGTCCATCGCGACGTTGGCTGCGTGGTCGGCCATCTTGTTGTATGCGCGTAGGTGGTGGTGCCAGTGCTCAACCGCCAACTGGTCGGCCAGTCGGCGAGCGGTGGCGTAGAGTGGAAGGAGCTTGCGGGTGATGGGAGGGCGGGACTGGCGGCTTCGAGCAGCAGTGGCGAACGCGGGTTGTGGAGATCATCAGCAGGTCCGTCGGGAATGCGTGGGATAGCTTGATGACGAGACGAAGTTTCTTTAGCTTGCAGACGCTCCATCTTGGCGACGCGATCAGCACGGAGACGACAGCGTGAAGCCACATCGGCGTCTAGTTGACGCATGCGCTCTTGGAGTTCATCCCGAACCATTCTCGCCGACACCTTCTCCAGTTTTCGCTTGGGACCGATGCCGTCGTATTGCTCCTCCACCATCGAGTCAACAAGCGGTGTTATTGCCTTGCGGAGCCGCCGCAACCACGAGGCGGTGTACAGCCGAGGGTTGTCGCGCACGGCTATGATCACCTTCACACAAGCTTCAAGATCACCAACTGTGAACGGAAGCTCTGGTCCATGCGCAACAGGTACAGCTTCGCGTCGTGTATCTTGGGCATGTCCACTTAGCGCATCGCTCTGCGATGCGTCGTGCGTCTCCATCGCGAAAAAGCAGTGTGCATCTAGGTGATGAACTCGTCCATTAGTAGCTGGGATTGGCTGTGAACCCAAGTTCCTCCAACTCGTGAGTGATGGTCACTGCAACCACATGATTGATCGCGGTACACTGTACCAGTCGACGACCAGTCCATGAAGTGCGTCTTAGGTTCGCATATTGCCTTTGTGACCAGGAATCAACAGCAAGAATGGTTGCCATCGCTCGCAGATCGATCGTGCGCGCGTGCCTCGCCGGCGCTGGACGCAGCACCGCAGCATCGCAGATCGCCACCCACAATGCCGCTGCACAACTCCACGCCCTTGCTATGGGAAAACCAATGCGCGCGCTGCAGACGCGCAACATGAGCATCCTGAGCGGCTTCCGTGAGACCGTCACCTCCAAGATGCAGGAGCGTAACGAGGTCAAGCAGTGTACGTGTGCATGTGCAGAAGTCGGTGCATCTGGAGGTTGGAATCGCTCATTGCTGTTATCCGTGGTTGATGTATGCAGTGGAGGCCTACCGCCAGCAAGTGAAGGACTTGGCGTACGCGTCCCAGTTCGACCTCCGCTCGTTCAAGGAGCAGCTTGAGGTCTGTGGATAAGCTGACGAAGTGCGGAGTCCACATTGCATTTGCACTGGGATTAATGTATCCTGTGTACCCAGAAAAACGCAGACACCGCTGGTATCAACGGCTGGAAGTCATACATTCCTGGTGTCAACGAGATGGTGGGTCAAAAGGCTTGATCTACGTGTCCATGGGTGTTCGATGCTTACAACTGTACTCACTGTGTTACAATCAGACTGCTGTCCAGCAAATGAAGGCTTTCTTGAAGATTCTCGAGTGCATCGAGGTGTGATGTGACCACTATCTATTACAGTATATATCGATGCCTAACAGACAACCTGTATGCCTTGATTCCAGCCAGAGCACTTGGAGAATCCTCGACTCATCAACGGCAAGATCAAGCGTAAGATCTCGGAGAAGTCTGGCCACGTACGTGACCTATCTTATGGTTGTTATCATCTGATTTGACGTGCTCATCGTCTTGACTCGTGGCCTCGTTATCGATAGTCGGCGGAGGAGATCAACAACATGCTCCGTCAGTACGAGCACATGGATGCCCTCCACATGTGGCTTGTGAAGCGTGTCGAGCGCAACCTCCCGCTTCCTGAGACGATGAACGAGACTCAGGACATGGTTCGCGACGACCCGACGGGTTTCCCAGCAAAGCGATTCCAGTACGTTGCCCAGCGTACATTCATCGTGCCATTTTCATCCGTGTCTAACCACAGCTTGCTTGTTCAGGGTCAAGCGTCGCCGCTAGTCAGCATCCCACACAGCAAAGAGCCACTCGCTGTCCGCTCAAGAGGAAATACACCGCGTGCTTTCCTAAATTTCCGGATATCTCCCAAATGTTCTTGTGGCGAGCACAAGACTTTTGTGCTCCAGGTGTCTTAAATTGAACCCCAGGATACACAATATCCTCCAATCAAAGACGTCAACGAGTCTCAAACGCACGCTGATTGGCTGGTCCTACTGAATCGTTTGCGCAACAACTCAGCCAAACGGCAACTTGGTCGCCAAGGTCGGCTCACAATCGATCTATCTGGGCAAGCATGCAGACCGTCCACAGTTCACACTCGCTCGTGTTCGGCGACCCGCTCAAGCCCGTGCGGCTCGATGACTTCCGCAACGTGCTCATTCGGTGCGTGCCGCGCTAGATGCGATTGTGGCAGTCTTCACAGCAGCGTCCATTAATACCAATAGCATTCATCCCACAGACAGGAGGAAACCATCATCTTCGCGCTGATCGAGCGCTCCCAGTTTGCGCGCAACTGCGCCATCTACGTCAAGCGCAATGAACCGTGTGTTGCGCTGCTTTCATATAGTACTGGATTTGCGAATATTAACCATCACTGTCGTTGTAGGGGAAGCGTCACCTTTGGTGGCCTTAAGGGCAAGTACGACGGCTTCACGGGCAGCTTCCTGGTGCGTGTGACTCGTCCATGCGGTCAGATCCTTGTGCATACTGACAGTCAATGTGTATAGGACTTTATGTTCAGTGAGACGGAGAAGCTGCACGCACTCAACCGTCGATACACGTCGCCGGACGAGAACGCATTCTACCCGCACTTGCTCCCGGAGCCCATCCTGCCGGCCATCAGCTATCCGCAGGTGCTGCACCCGAACCGCATCAACATCAACGACCAGATCATGAGTGTCTACCTCGAAAAGATCCTTCCA
>JAADXF010000163.1:0-35160 GCA_023337575.1 Pythium chondricola
CGCCGTCTGGCTCATGAACGACGCCTTCGAGAAGTTGAAAATGTCGTGGCTGTCTAGACGAATGCAGCCACCGTCCGCCTCCTGGAACTGCATCAAGCACGCCAGCAGCGTACTCTTACCACAACCAGACGGACCCACGATACATGTGTACGACCCACGAGGGATCGTCGCCGACAGCTCGTTCAACACGTAGTTCTCCGAAGTCTTGTCATACTTGAACACCAGCTTCTCGATGTGGAGGTCCTTCTGCATGGTTGGCAGGCTTGGCAGATCGCCGTCCCCATCACCGCCAGGACGAGAGGCACCGAGGCCGACGACGATGTCATCAACACGCTGCAAGCTACTTGCGTTACCGATCGCCACACGCATGAAGCCGCCGAGCACCATGACTGGGTTCGACACGCGCTGCAACAGCGTCACGAAACCAAAGAATTCACCGGCACGGATCCAGTCGTTCGGGTATCGCTTATCCTCGCGGTGCCACACCTTTGTCGCCATCGCCGTGATCAGCAGAGCGGTAAAGAAGTACATCGCCGACTCGATGTAGATCTGCACAATGCTGGACCAAAAGTCCTTCTTGAACTGAGCATCCCGGAGCATCAGCGTCATCTTTTCAAAGCGTTGCGAAACCGGCGTCTGAATACGGTAGGCACGAACAACCTTGTTGCATCCCACTGCGTTTTGGAACTCGGCGGCCACGTACGCATTCTTCGACGCAAACTCCTTGGACCGCAGACTGGCGTAGCCCTGTGGACCGCTCGACATCAAGACGGCCGTGAACGCCAGCAGCATCACACCGATCGGATATCTCATGTACAGCGCGTAGCCGAAGCCGAATGCGACCGACACCAGCGGGTTGAGCAGGTTCCAGAAGACAGCCTGCCACAACGTGTTGACACGCGCCACATCACTCGAAAAGAGGTTGTTGAGATCACCTTCGGATCGCTCGGCGAAGAACGAAGTGTTCTGGCGAAGAATTGTGGCCAGCATGTTGTTCTGCATGCGTTCGGTGGCCTTGGCGATCATCTTGGACTGGAAGAAACCGATGGCGTAGTCACCAATCACGAACGGCACGATGAGAATCAGCAATGCCATGAATGCGAGCTTGTACGTGTCGTCCTCCCACTCGATACGCTGCTTGTTCATCGACCAGAAGGCATCAGACATGAGCGTCAAGAAGTACGCCATCAACGGACTGATGGACGCGTTGATACAGATGACGATGAAGCACAGAATCATGTCGAACACTTGGTTGGACCAGTGCGACAGTGTGCTGCGCACGACGTCTGGGATACTGTAAGAAGTCTGTGAGGACGACGCGTCGATCTCACGCAGGTGTGCCAAGAACTCGGTGGACGACAGTGTTGGCGGACGGTGACGCAGCGCACGCTCCAGGAAGCTCATCAACTCTTGGCGACTCATGTCTCCCGAGTCACGACCACAGATGATCAGTAGGTCCGTCTCCATCATCTCGATCGAGACCGCACTGATACCAGGAATGCGAGCCAATGAAGCACGCAGCGACTCGATCGAGATGCGGATCTGGTCACCATTGGTGCGGAACTTGTGTAGCTTCTTCGAGAACTTGCGTGCACGCGGCTTGAGGATCAGGCGAAGCGATAGCAGACAAATGTACCCGAGTGTGAGATCGTACTCGTGCTTCTCGAGCACCCAGCGTCCACCGACGCACGCGCCCATCGCCAGCACGCACAGTACGTCCGCGATGTTGGACTTGGATCGGAAGAGCGCCGAGCGAAGGCCGCTGAGGCGGAAGAACATGTCGAACAGGTAGCTGACCATGAAGCCCGTGGAAAAGTACCGCGACGCCTCGGCCTCGATCTCACCGCTGAAATACTTACCGACGACGCGCTCCTTGGATGAGAACGCGACCGCGAGCACCTGCACGAGGAAGTCGAGCGAGATGCCCAACGCGTCCGAGTAGTGCCATTTCCGCGAGTCGGCGACGCGCAGGAAAAACACGCGACTCGAGGAGCTCTTCTCGGGCGTGGAGGACGAGTGGTTCATCGCGCGCGCGCGCTCCACGGCGTCCGCGCCGCCGGCCGCCGTGCTCGTGTTCATGGACGCAAAATGCGTGAAGTCCTCGCCGCCGGGCGTCTCCGGGAGCTGGAGCACCGCCGCCCCCTTCTGCTTCATTTTCAATGCTGTCAATGAATCGCTGTGGAGGGAGGGGAGGAGGAAGGAAATGTATGGAATTTTGTATGTCTGTGTGTGTGTGTTGGGACCGAAAGAACGGGCGGGCGGCTCCACTCCGCCGTCCTCGAACGGTTCGAGAGTGGGTTCGAGTCGAACCCACTCTCGCGGAGCTGACCATCATACAAACGGCAAGTGAAACATCTCAGTCAAGAAAGTGGGCACACAGACGGCCCGGCTCTGTGCCTTTTTGGGTGCCAACCAACGTTCCAGCTGGCACATTCCGCGAGAGCAATTTTCTGAAAAGAAAATTGCAAAAAGTTAACTTAGGGAATCTAACTATTTTTTACTTATTATTCCTTAGGGAATCTAAGTATTTTTTCATTTATTTTTTTAAAAATAAGTAAAAAATACTTAGATTCCCTAAGTTAACTTGTTTTGCTTACTTTTGTTCTTATTTACAGTTTTAACTTAAAAAAGTAAAATTCCGCATGGTTCTCAAAGGAACATCAAATCGCTGTCGCTACGCTCCGGTGGGTGGCGCTACGTGTGTCACAAACCGGGCCGACCTCCGCTTCGCTCTGGAGGCCGGTTGTGATCACGCCTCGCGCAGGAAAAGAACTTAGCCACAGGTTTGTATTGCAATTTGCCATACAAACCTGTGGCGAAGTTCTTTTCCATTGGCAATCCACTGTGTGTTAACTTATGTGAATATAAGTAATTCGAGCACCGAGTCAGTAAATAAGAGAATTCCGAGAGTTGGCACACGCATGTCGATCGTCTGGCTTCTGGAGATGTGTCATGTTCTGAAATTTTACGAGACACGTCACTTGGTGGCGGCAATAAATATTGTCGATTCGAGGTTTATTTACCAATATAGAATCATTTGCATATATATTTACAAAACTTCAAGATCACATCGGATTGGTTAAAATCGGTTCACTCCCGCTCGGCGAGCCATTTCTCGCGGGAGGACTTCCTCGTAGCATGAGCCGCGGCAGCCACGGCGGCGCGACGCATTTCTCCATCTCACAGGCCGATTTCGAGCGCGAGTCGCTGCTCAAGCGCCGAGAGAAAGCGCCTCCGCCCCCGCGGTCCCCTGGCCGCCGCTCTTCCGCGTCCACGACGGACGGCACGATTGCCTTTCGCCGTCGGTCCAAGTCGAAATCGCGCGGCCAAGAGTCGTCCTTGCGGCGCCTGCCGAGTGTGAGTGGACAAGAGTTCATTGCACTGGGCTGCGGTGACCGTCCGCGTGCTCCGGCCACGCCCAGTCGAACACGCGCTGCGTCAGTCTCGCGTCGCTCGCCATCAGTGCGACGTGAACCAGCCCCCGCCAAGATGCCAGCTCGTCGCTCGCCATCAGCGAGACGCGGAACGACAGAAGAGCGTGGCCGCAAGCGCACGCTGTCGAGCAGCACACGGTCGCATGATGAAGAGGAGGCGCGTCGTCCATCCAAATCACAGGCACGAGAGGTTTCGAATCGAGGCAGCCGTGCTCGGGCACGAGAACCCTCGGTGTCCACGAGCCGTAAGCGCGCAAGTAGTCGACGTAGTCCAAGCCGCAGCCCAAGTTGCAGTCGTAAAGCGAGTCGTCGGCGCTCCACCTCCAGCTCTGTAGACCGGACCACGTCTCGGGAATCGAATAGCACGCGCAAACCGGATACCACCACCGCCAAGAGCTCGCGCGCAGCGTCCAGTCCAAAGGTGTCGGCAGATCAGGAGCTTCAGCGTGATATCGAACGGAAGGAAGCCGACCTGAAGCAAGCGCAAAAGGACCTGGCCGACCTGGAGGCGCAGCTCGCGCAACTTCAAAAGCACGTGGATTCCAAGAAGTATGAGGTCATGGATCTGCAGATCATCGTGGATGGGCTCCACAAGCGCCGTGAGCTTCAAAAGCAGTTCCTGCGCAAGGATAGCTTCTCCACGTCGACTCGTGTCGAGCGAGCGCAGACGCCGCCGACGCGTCGGTCCTCTTCCCTTCGAGAACCTAGTCCAGATCCACAGCTATCCAGCCGTGGCTCGTCGCGTACGTCCAAACGACCATGCATTGTGGACGAAGAGGACAGCGATAGCGACGTGGAAATCATCGATCGGCCTATAAAAGAGGAAGTAGTTCGGTCCAGTGCTGAGCCATCAATGAAGTCAGATTCGTACTTGTCGCGGCAGTCCTCTGTTGCCGAGAAAGCGCGGCCCAGTGCGGGTGGTGACTCTGCGGGTACACCCACGCCCGCTGCGAAGAAGAGCCCCGTGCATGAGATGAGTGACTACTTCTGGGGGCGTGTCGATATCGCCAAGCTGCTGGTGCAGCCACGTATTCGGTGCATTCCCGATGGAAGCAACCGCAAGGGCCGCCATCTCATGTTCAACCCACGACAGCAAGATGTGTTTGCGATGGCGTCCGACGATGGCGGCTTGATCTTGTGGAACTACGCGCGCCAGAAGCAAGAGGTGACCAAGGTCGTGAGCTTCGATCCGACTTCCTTCCGCAAGGAGAACCAGTGTGCGGAGTCGATCGCGTGGAGCCCGGACGGAAAGCGGCTCGCCATCGCATTCAGAGACCCCGTCCAAGCCATGGGTGAATTCTGCGTCGCACGATTGCATGAACTAGCGCTCACGGACAGTCCCGCGCCGCAGATACTGCCCCGTAATCGCCTCAAGACCAAGTCCACGACACTGCATCCACGAGGTATCTCCGCGATTGAGTGGGTGCCTGGCGGGTACGGAGATCGCACTGGAGCACGCGGTGTCGTCACTGCAGGCAGTGAACACGCTGTGGTGCTGTGGGAAGAACACGAGGGCCAGAGTGATTACAAATGGCGCGTGCTGCACCGTGAGCATCGCAGCGATGTGCGCTCTATCTGCATGCACTCGCAGGGCAACTCGATCTACACGGGCGCATTGGACGGTGTCGTCGTTCGGTATGATCTCAACTCGCAGCGCACCCATACGATCATGGAGCGTCGGCGACCTCACATCTCCAAGATCAACGCGGTGCTCGAGAACCCACACAACCCAAACTTGCTCATGATCAGCAGCGTCGAGCAGAGTGAACATAACCTATTGCTCCACGATCTCCGCGAGCGCTACGATGAGAAGCGCCACGCGACCATGACGTTGTCCTGGATGAGATCCAATGACGCCAAGTCCATGAGCCAGTACATTGTCCCGCGCTGGTCGTCCGGCGGGTTCCACGTTTCGTGCGGTAGCACCTCGGGTATCGTGAATATCTGGGACGTCCGTGTGCGTGGCCCCAAGTACCCGCTCGTGTTGCCACAGCAGTCGCTCAGCGTGCATCGTAAGTGTGCCACCAGCCTATTCTTTCGTGGCGTCCTCACTGATCACTTTTGTGTCGCAGAGAAACAGGTGCTCCACGCGACTTGGCACCCGCGCTACGATGCCATGTTCAGCGTCTCCCACGACCGCACGATCGGCCTGCTCACGTTTCGGTGAAGGCCCTGTAGCAATGACACTAAAGTGTACTCTAGTGTGCCGTACCCTCCGCTACGATCGACGTGTAATACAGTAACCACTCGTTTTCCGAATTGTACTGCAGTTCAGCAGCGACGTGCTTGTAATGCTATCACGCTTGCCCAGCGCATTCTTCAGCTCCGTCCCGTGGCCTCGACAGTGGCAGTTCGATAGCGCGCGTCGCGTCGTCGGCAGTGGCGACTGTGCGAGGAGCTCCGTTCTGACTCCATAGTTGAAGCGTACTGAATCGCACGACCGTATTACTGTATACCACTCAAATAGAGCACGTTCCTTGTCTGTTGACACCAGTCTGTTTGAAGAGCCACACCAATAACGGTCCATTGGCGAGAGTGCCCACAAAATCGAATCCGATGGCGCACCCAACGCGCCCGCCCGCAAGAGATGAGGAGACTCCACCACCGCAGCGACAGTATGATGACGATGGCGTCGATGATCAAGTCAGCGACGAAGAAGCGGCGCGGATGCTGCCGCCTGGAGATGAGGAAGAGGATGACGAGCACGCAGCGCCAGCTTCCACTAGTAAGCGTGGTAGTTACCGGGATAAGAAGACTCGGTTCGAGATGGACGAGCGGCGACCTGTGGGTCTGACGACGCTGACAGACACAATGAGCTCGGATGTGACCTATGTACCGGTGCTTGAGGACAACCAGACCGAGGGGAAGCTGGCCACGCTGCGGACCGACGACACGCGATACCAATTGCTGGAGCGAAAACTAGGTACGCTTGGTTTGTTTCCTGTGGAGAGATAGCGGGTATGGATTCTTACTGTGTGTGTATCTGTGTCGATGAACAGAACGATTGGAACGACGCCTGGAGGCGTATGAAGGCATGCACTACAAGCAAGCCAAGTCCAAGGCGGCGTACCACGACGGTGACAACACTGCGAGCGTGGACACGCAACAACTGATCGAATTCTTTCTCTCCGAGATGGACAAGCAGAGTGCGGTCATCGCGCAAATGGGCGCGAATCAACGGGTGCTCGAGCAGAAGCTGGAAGACAGTCTACAAAAGACCCACCGGTTCCACCGCGAGCAGCTCCATCGTATGTCCAAGTTCCAAGAGGTGGTTCAGCTCATGAATACCGAGTTTGTTCGAGGCTCCATGCTGCGAGAGGAGGAGAAGGCACTCGAGAAGAACCACACCGACAAGAAAACCAAAGCCGCGTGGCGTGCGCTTGATGAACAGATCGCGGACGTAAAGAACGAGACCACCCACCAACGACGCCGACTCGAGATCAAGTTTGAGAAGAAGTATGTTGACCTCAGCACTGAAAATCAGCTCCTCAAGGCGGAGAATCTCGAGCTGCGGGATGAGATCAACAAGCTCACGATGTCTGCGAGAAGGTGACGTGCACCTCTATTCATCCCACGCCTCTTCCACTTCTCCTCTTCACAGGTATTCTGACGTCGCACGTGGTTGATTTCTTGCACCATTCAGTAACAAGCGTACCGTGCGGATACTCAGTGATGAAGTGATCAAGTTGAAGCGGGCCGTTGGCAGCCCACCCAACCCAGAAGTCGAAGAGCTCCTTCGGCTCAGTGGCATGAAGACCTCGACAGCAGAGGTACACCAACCCCAGTCCTCCTCTGCGTACCGTGATAGCAAGCACAAAGCTGCCAAGAAGTAGCAATGAGAGAGAGCTAGGGTAGCATAGAGATACTACAATAGTGTTCACTTGTACTCACTTGGCTAGTAGTAAGTACTGTAGAGTTTGCAAATGACCAATGCACTGATATTGTGTAGCCTCCGTTAAATGATACCTCCGATAAATGGTCTTGTGTGTGATCGTGTGTTTGTAATGTCGTCACGTTGTAAGATGGGTACAGTACAGCTTCAGAAGCTGTACTGTCTGACAGTGAGCATGGATGGCTACGGTTTCAGAAGCTGCTGGAACGGAGACTGTAGCAGACATGGTGCTCGCCTTCCTTGTGTAAATGTAGGTTAGCGAGACGCTCCTCGGCGAGGATAACGATGGGATTTTGTGCGTATAGATGTGTGATTGTATGGGCCATTAACGTTAGCCATGTCGTGTATTTGAGCTCTATGGGCACACCAGATCACTAGTGCTTAAATAACGTCCGTTGCCGGCATCAGAGTCGTCTCAACCGCTTGAAATGTTGTTCCTCATCCACTCGATCGTTCTCCAGTGAGCGAACGGTGCCTGTCTGGGCGAGATCTCCTTGCGCTGGGATGGTCGAGTCGCAGCCAGAGTCATTTGCGGCAACAGGAAACACGTCGTATTCTGAGAAGCACTCTCCATCGACGTGCATGACCTGGGCGATCAGCTCGCAAGGATACTCCTTCTGCTTCTCTTCCGAGATGACTTTGACGAGCGTCACGTCGACGACTGCTCTCACGTGCTGCTTCTCGACGCTTGTACGCATCACCTGGTCGCGCGTCATCGAAAGGTCTTCTTCGCGTAGGAGCACTGTTGATGTCAAACTATGGACGGCATACGTCCCAGCAAACGCCTTGCGGAATTGGAAGCGGCAGTTCGGGCAGGTGCTCTGCACTTGAAACCACGAATGCATGCAGTGCAAGTGGAACCCGTGCCCACACGGCAGTCGCACGTGGCTGATTGCTGGACGGGGTGTATTCGCGAGACAAATCGAGCAGTCGCTGGATGGTGCGTCCTCGTGCGAGTGTGCGCCAAGGAGCCACTCGGACTCGAGGCTCTCAAGCACCGACTTGTCTGCTGGCGAGGCGTTCTTGAGTCGAGGCGAGATGTAGCGCATCATGAATCGCACCCACATTGGTCGGCGAAACATTTGCAGGACATCCATCACGATCGCATTCTCGGGTGCCAAGTACTGGACTTCGACCCGGACGGTGATCTCCATTCGTCCCCGTGCGCTCGACGAGATGAATTGCCAAGTGGCACTCGCTGACCACTGCAGTCGATTGATTGGCAAGGCTGCTGTCTTGGAAATGTAGTCTCGTAATGCGCAGTGCTCTCGCCGCGTTACGCGTTACATGTTGTTGGTGGCCGCGTGAGTCTCGGCGCCGGATGATGACGTCTCCAAGCTCAAGCTGCCCCCTTTTACACCAGCGCTCGCAGTGTTGTGGATGCTGTTGCTCGCGGTGACTGAAACGGCACAAGATGGACCTGCTTTGCACGCGGCTCACTCCAAATGTGCCAGAGCCAGGACAGAATAAGTTGGAGTGGCATCGGCTCGCCATTCAACATGGAATCAGCTGCCGCACAGGAAACACGACACTCGTCAGGCCCACAATTCTCTCTCTTCTCTCTCTCCATCGTAATGTACACGAAAGGTGGGGAATGGAATAAGGGGTCACTCGCACAGTGCGAGTGCGAGTGTGAGTCGCACTTGAGCAAAATGCATCTTGCTGCGTTGGTCGCACTGTCAAATCGCGTCGACGAGTCGTGTTGCATGCTCGGGTTGCGACATGGGCAAGTGATACTAACTGCGCATCCAGTCACTCGCATAGTTACTCACCGACGGTGATTTGGCTTGAACCGTTACAGTGCAGTAGAAAAGTTTCAGGAGGATCGAGAACGCTGAAGTGTCCCGGTCTCTCGGTCACCACGCTCAGCGTGGCACGCTGGATCAAGCGAGATTTGAGGGACGTGTCAACCGATCGGTCATTACACATTGGCAGCGAGCACTTCACTTCCGTGCCTGTCTGCTAATTTGGTCCGCCGTACGACGCGTTTGGGCGACAACGTGATCTACTGTGTATCTCATCTACGCTGCTCAGTTGTACAGTAGAGGTTGCCTCCGCTGTTTTGACATTTGAGGATGCATAACGTCGTGCCGCGCAGACCAAGGCCTGATTGCCAGCGTCTTGCGCTGATGAAGAAGCGCTCTATGATGCCAGGTTCAACTCATGCGTGGAGCGTAGAACAGCATGCAACGTCCAAGTATCGCAATCTTACAGTATCCCCATAGTGTCCTGTATAGGTGTGTCATGCTCACAGCGGCTCATCGAGTTCAACGCGAAGCAATGTGGCTGATGATAATCAGCCAAAGGCGAACTGTAGTACTTGCACCGCGAGGCGCGACGGTGTGCGGCATTGTTTACCGCACCGCAGTCTCCGCGGCTGCAGTCTCTGGAAACAAGTGTCTCGCACTCGACTGTTTGCTCGATGGCGCACCCCAGAATCCATCTCAAAGATATCTTGATCGGATCTTTGACAGCAAGATACTGCCCGTGTTCACTCCACACACTCGGAGGCGCACCGCACTGGGTTGGAGAATCCATGCCAACAGGAAGTCCTTTTGCCAGAGAGTCCGAGGGTCTCGCCATCATCGCTGGAGGCGGAGGGCTCGTTTTTGTGAGCTCGCGAGTTGAAGTGCGCCTGTCAGCTCGATCGTCGGATCGAAACTGGAGCACTGAGATGCCAGCGGCGGGTAGTACTGTACAGTAGCGGACGGAGATCAATCTTCGCGGAATGGTTTCTGCGTGCGGATGTGGACCACAATCTGGTCACATCATGTGGTTGTGAATGCGGACGGCGCGCGTGGATCGGATCGCGAGACTCTGGTCGCGCATTACCTAATGCGGTCATCTCAGCGACATCATCTCCGTGTCGTGTAACCGGTTATGGTGTAACCTTTTGCTCAACGTAACCTGCTTCGCCTCTCGGTGTGCGACGACGATGGGCGGCGGAAACGTCGCGCTCCGTGGGCAACTGGATGGACTTGTACGAGGCGTGCGAGAATGGCAATGAGGAACGCGTGTTCGAGATGCTCGTGTACGGCGAGGACTGGCACGGCCTGCGCCGGCGGCACAAGCCTCACCGCCACGGGAGCCGCTCCGCCTCGGACGATCTCAGTTTCGTGCAGTCGAATCTACCGACTGAAGCAATCACAGCGAAAGCCACTGCACTCACCACGAGCGCCGCTGCGTCCACAGGGCTCTTGCTCTCGCCGCTGGAGATGCTGCGCGCGCGAGGCACCGCTGGTCGCACACCGTTATTGGCCGCGTGCATGGGCGGCCAGCTCGGTGTGATCCGACTGCTGCTGGGCGAGAGTTGTGTGGTGTACTTCACCAGCCGCACGCGTGAAGAGACCGAGGAGCTACTGCGGCCACTAGTCGAAGAGTACAAGTCATTCATCCAATCACAGACGCTGTCGCCGCAGCGCCAGGACGAGGACCTGTTCACGGTCTCCGTGACAACCAAAGATGATGGCACGGAGCTAGTGCCAATGACGACAGTGCGCTTCCCTCCTGCACGATGTATCCCGTCACAGGATCTGCTGGAAGGCACCAAGCATGTGGACGATTTCGGTAACACACCGTTGCAGTGCATCAGTTGCTTTGGGTGCGGGTCGTCCGAGAAGCACATCGACGACGGTCTCGAGATCACACGTGCGCTGTTGATCCACGGAGATCTGCCGAATCTGCCCAAGATCGCCAACCAGTGGACGCCGCTCCACTGGGCAGCGTACAATGGCAACCATGAGCAGTGTGCGATCCTGTTGGATCCGCCAACGTTTCTGCAGGGCGGCACCAGCAGCCATCGCATCGGAAAGACCCAGTACAGCATCCCGCTCATGGCCAACAATGACAACCTGTTTGCTGTGGACGTGGCGGGTCGTCGTGGCCTCGCGGTCGCAAAGGAGATGGCGACGATTCGAGGTATCGACGAGGCAGAACGCAATGAGTATGCAAGATGGAGGCTGCGCCTGGACCACCTCGACGTGCTCCGGGTGTTCACGAACGAGTTCCTCGCCAACGTTGGCTCCATCGTAGCGTACGTGAACGAGATGACCGCGCGGCTACCGCTGCAGTTGCTTGATTCGTCCAGAAAGAAACACCTCCGCAAGTTTACGTGTGCCGACGCGATCCGATACGGCCAGCATTTACTGTACTGGATGGGCTGCTTTGGCCTCGTCGACGAAGTACGCGCACTGCTGCAGTTGGAGCTCCTCGTGCCACGACGCGACGCTGTTGGAGAGGTGGCAGCAAATGACCACCAGCCCTTTGTCGCTGTCCACTTGCGGCCACTCTATGTGTGTTCATGTGAAGAAAACAAACGCCAGTCTGTGCTCCACGCCGTCGCGGTGCACGGCCAAGAAGAGATCGTACGGCTGCTGCTTGGCCAGATGCTGTACGAGCAACAGCACCCGCAGAGCGCAGCACACGTTACACCCCAGCTACAACACAAGAGCACCATTCGAGCGGTGATCAAGAAGCCTGGGGCAGCGACTGTCACTCCGGAGGCGCCGCCGACCCAGAGTCCACGAGGAGCGCCATCACCTGACTCCGGTGTTGATAATCTGGACCAGCCTGCCAAGCTAGATGTCGTGCCCCTGACGAACGTTGGGTGGCGCAATTTCCGGTGCGAGTCGCCCGTGTTCTTGGCGGCGCTGTTTCTCCAGGACGCCGTCGTCGCAGTGTTCCACGAGTGCTTATCGGATGCGAGTATTTTCTGGGAGCGCACCAACTGCAACGTCGAAGGCTCGTTCATCCACCACATTGCGAGCGACGCCACTCGCCGGTTGCTCCAGCTCGGGGACCATGCGGTCACGCGGATGGAGTATGTCCTGCTCTTTGATGGTCTCCGCAAGAAACAGTTCAAAGAGTCGGTGATGGAATCGATGCGAGAGGAGAGTATGCTCTCGCCCTCACTCGTGTTGACGCATGCAGGCAGCAAGACCACACCAGCGAGGCTGGGAGGACTGGTACCTGGGTCACGCATCGACTATGTCGTTGTCGGGGCCACGGACACCGTGCTCGTGCAGCATGCGCAAGCGCTGCAGCTCAAGATCAAGCACCGAGGCTCGGCCGTGCGGTCCAAGTACAATGCCGCCACTCCGCAGATCTTCGAGCCATTCCGCTCGTTGCAGCGACAGCAAGTCGTCTTGGACATCATCCAGAAGAACGTCAATGTGAAGAAGCACCTGCAGAAGCGCAACCTCCGCGCGATCTTTCCACTGCACGATGCTTCGGAATGCAAGAATATCATGCGGCACTGGGCTCTCTCGGACGAGAGGCGTCGGTTGTTCCAGCCGTTCGTTGGCAGCTCGCTCTCCCAGTTTCTGCTCGAGAGCCGCACACACCAGTATGAGATGCTGTGGCCGTTGCTCACGTACTTTGGCGAGAAGCACGCCTTTTACTACGCGTTTGTGCTGTTCGATACAGTGTGGTTGCTGCTGATCGCTGTGCCTGGGGTGGCGTGCCAGCTTGTCTGGTCCATCGGCAACAAGCCGTACCTCGCACCGCTCTTCTCCATCTACGTGTCCGTATGGGCGACGCTGTTTGTTGAGCGGTGGAAACGCAAGCGCAGCGAGATCCAGTCCAACTTTGGCAACTTTAAGCGCAACCGCACCGAGCAGGCGCCAGAATTCTACGGCGATTTCCAAGTGCAGTCGCCCGAGAAATCCGTCGTGGACACGACCTTCCCCAAGTCCCTCCAGCTCTTCCGCATCTACATGGGTCTGCCGCTGCTGTTGACACTCGCAAGCTTCGCAGTAGCGATCTTCATTGGCGTCAAGCTCAGCTCGTCATCCTCTGTGATACTGGAGACGGTCTTCCCGTGGATGCCGTCGCGACTGGTATCGTACGTGATCCCCGTACTCAATGCCGTCAGCATGCTGGTGCTGGACACCGTGTACACCCAGGTGGCTGTCGCATTGACGCAGTGGGAGAACCATCGTACGGTGTGGCAGTTTGAGTCGATGCTGGCCACCAAGTTGTTTTGGTTCAAGTTTCTCAATGCGTTCTTGTCGCTCTTTTGGGTCGCATTCGTTGACCGTGACCCAACAGCACTGCGGAAGCAGCTCGTGATCATCATGGGCGCGCGTCAGACCTGGTACGCGATCCAGCACAGCTTCCTGCCCCTCGTACAGGTGGCTAATGCGTGGAAGCAGGCCGGCTTCCAGCTCAGCGATGCCGATCCTCCAGGCCTGAGCGACGTGAGTGACGACGCCAAGGCACAGCGTCGACGACGAGCTCAGTCGTGGTTCTCCGTCTCGCATGAATGGTACTACGCAGAGGAGAAACCCAAGTCAGCTGCGGGTGCTCCAGCCAAGCCAGTCGATGCCGATGGAAAGACCTTGGACTCTCCTCCGTCGATCGTGCGACTACAGGAGCTCATGCAGCCAACCGATTTCCTCATGGGCAAGCAGATGGAGGTCGTGCTTCAGTTTGGGTACATCACCATGTTTGTATCGGTGCTGCCGATGGCTCCACTGCTCGCGCTGGTCAGCAACGTCATCAGCACGAGACTCGACGTTGTGTGTAGCACACAGGCCAAGCGACGGCCGCCGTTTGAGAGCGAGACCGAAGTGGCGACGTTCATGAGCATCCTCGAGTTCATGAGCTTTGCTGCGGTGGCGGTCAACTGCGCGGTGTTATTTATCACGACTCGAGACGACTTTGAGAGCTTGCTAAACGTGGCATCGCCGTCGTTCGACCGTAAAGAGTACTACGTGGACAAGCTCTGGGTGCTGCTAGCGATCGAGCACGTCGTGCTTGGACTCAAGGCGCTGCTGTCGCTCACGATCGATGACGCAGCGACCTGGGTACAGAACGACGAGGATCGCTCCGACGATGAAGCCAAACAGCATGCTCAAGTCGCCCAGCTAGGTGCATTGAGCACTGCGACTCGGTCGTCATCCGGTGGCGCTGCAGTGCCGCCATGGATGACTGCATCTACCACCCCAGTACCTGTCGTACGAGAAGACTCAACGGTTCTGTACCGTATCTTAAAGGACAAATACGAGGCTGCCGTGAACGAACGGGATGCGATCAGCGACAAAGAGCTGCGGTTGCAGCGCCAGCTTGAAGAAGTAACCAAGCAGCTTGCTAAGGTCTCCAGTGCCGCTGGTGTCAAAGCAACGAATCAGCCATTCGTTGCAACATCAGTGGATGGTGACCAGATGCTGCCCACTGATGCAAGTGCTCTACCACCGACCATCACTGTCTCCTCTCGCTGTATAATCTGCCAGATTCTACGACGAGGAACGAGTGTGCCGGCTGCGCAGAAGCGATGCCTTGTTTGTCGCTACGGTCTTTGTCAGCCGTGTGACGACCTCATCCACCTGGATGACCTTGGTGTCCGCGAACCAAAGCACTGCCGCGTCAACATTCCAGCCACTGAGAGTGGTGGTGAGGACTACGCCTCGTTATCAGAGCTGGAAGGTGAGCAGCCCACCCAATACCAAGCCTCGGACGAGTTGCTGGTGCTACTGAAGGCATACGTTCGCCATGAGCAATCAGCAAATACGAGTGATTCTGTCACACTAGCTGCAGCCCTGCGAACGCGATGCCGTGGCCACGAGGTGATCGCTCTTCGATACCTCCGGAACGCCCAGCGACGATGGCAGCACTCGCGGCGTTCAGCCAAACTCGAGCCACTGCACACCAACCATTGACGGACTTGTGGGTGCTGCTAAATTTACATCTTTGGTATGGCAAGGAATCCAATCGAGTGTACAGACTGTCCAATATTTACAGCGTAGTCCTAGATGGCGGTCAAATCTAGAGGATGCCTTGCTCCTGGAACCATTGGCGCATCGCTCGAATGTCAGCTGGAGTGGTGCGGCAGCAGCCACCGAAGATGCGTGCGCCCGCCGCGTGCCACTTGGGCAAGTACACGTGCCACGGGGTGGTCCCATTGTGCGCGTACTCGGCTGGCAACCACGTCTTGTTAACGGCGTCGTAGCCTTCGCCACTGTTGGGGTATGCAATCTTAACACACGGGCACTCGAACGAGCACAGCAGGCTCTCCACGTGCCGTGGTGCAGTGCAGTTGACGCCGACGGCCACGACTTGCGCTGGGTTCTTGAGCTTGGCGAGAACCGCAGTCAGTCCAGAGATCGCATCGCCGTTGTTAAGTGACACGCCATCGCGACAGGCGACCGAGATGATCCCGCGCGCGTTCGGCAAGTCGTTCATGAGCTCCACGATGGCAGCGACCTCATCCAAGCACGGGATCGTCTCGCACAGCACGACGCCGACATCTGGGTGTGAGGTAAAGAAGGCAAAACGGTGGCGGTGCCACGCCGCCAGCTCGGCCACGGTTTTCCCGTAGTCACCGCGGTATTCCTGTCGACAGCATCAAGATTGAGTCACCAGGTTTAATCACACGCCCAGCAGACAGAGACCATCTACCGAACCATCAGCAAGCGCAGCGCCGTAGCAGCCCAGACTGCCAGCCACTAGCGGCTTGATCCGCTTGTCGTCTTGGTTCTTCACGTGGACCCAGGCATCATCACGGGCCAGCGCCGCGAGCTCAATGCTCTTGGCGTAGTACTGCTCCATCTCCACATTCGTAGTCGCGACGCCCTCCCGCTGGAAGCCTTCGAGCGACGCCTGATAGCTCGCAGTGGACGCGATATCAGCGCCAGCGAGGAAGTAGTTCTTGTGCACGGCAGTGACCACTGGTTGCAGGGCTGCGACCTTGTCGAGCAGCAGCGCCGCGGACCAGAGGCACGTCTCAGCCAGGTTCACCCGCGGATCCTTCTCCAGCTCGGTGGCCTGGCCGCCATCCAAGAGCAGCACGCGTTGCGCCAGTGCCTCACACGTGTCGCCCACGAGCATCGCGTCTCGTATCGTGACGCTGTCGTCCGCCATTGCTTTTGCTCGAGTCGACTGGTGAGCTTGGCGGCACGTGTGACAATGCGCATCGTCCACCATCACCGAGATCAGGAAACAGAACCCCTCTTGAGTGACCACCCTGATTATGCAAGCTTCTTTTTTCGCCGCACCGAATCTCAGCGTCACTCTTTCGAGATTTTTTTTTCTTGGGCATCATCTGCGATGGGTGTATGCCCGAGTGGATTATAAATCCATAAATGTATTTAGTTCAACGCGCACCCAAGCAGCAAGCAAGCAGGCGTCTAAAGGTCTAACGACGAATGGTCACGGATTTGCTGAAGACGATGGAGGCAACTTCAACCGAATGAAAATTTTCTTCCCTCCTCCTTCTCCGCGATTTTTGTTCCCTCCGCTTGCGCTGCTCCTCCACTCGACTCACTTGGTCACTTGCCTCCAACCACGCAGTCCACCCGCGTTGTCCACGACGACGACAGTAGAAGTATGCCCAAGCCGTCGCAGCCGCTGCTTCCTGCGTCGCCCGTCAAGCGCCATGTTGTCGCCGGTTCATCGGCGTGCTGCGGGGACAAGCTGTGGGCGCCCAAGGCCATGTACACGGTGTTCAACATGGGCCAGTCGGCGATCATCAACTACCTCGCCGTCTTCTTCGAGCACACGGCGCTCTTCTCCAAGTGGCAGATCGGCGTGCTGCAGACGCTGCCGTGCATCTGCTCCATTATCGGGCCGCCGTTCTGGGGCGCGATCGCCGACAAGTACCACAACCACCGCTTCATCCACGTCCTGAGTATCGTCACGGGCGCGCTGCTGCTCTACTCGATCCACCTGAGCCGCAGCTTCCCACTCACGGTCATGCTCGTGCTGCTGGGCAATTTCCAGATGTCGCCTGCAGGCTCGCTGCTCGACCACGCGATCCTCGATATGATTGCCAAGTACGGTGGCGAGTACGGCAAGCAGCGGCTCTTTGGCGCGGTCGGGTACGGCGCCGGCGCGTACGTCGCTGGGCTCGTGGTCGCGGCGGGTGGCATCGCGTGGGCGTTTAACCTGAGTCTGGTGTTCTCACTCGGCTCGTTGCTGGTGCTGCGCCAGATCCCGGTGATGGCGCACCACACGGATCACGACAGCGACGACCCAGCCTCGATCAACAACAAGCCGGTGCTTACACGCAAGCCGTCGTTTTCACAAGGGCTGGCGCTGCTGAGCCACCAGACAGACGTGCTCGTGCTGTTGGGCGTGGTGTTTCTCATGGGGCTCATGTTTGGCGTGCTCTCGAGCTTCCTCACGCTCAACCTGTACAACCTGTCGGGTCAGAACCCGCAGATCATTGGCATCGCGATCATGTGCGAGACGTCGTCCGAGCTGCCGGCATTCTTCTTCTCGCAAAAGATCATCAACCGGCTCGGTACGGTCAACGTGCTGCTGCTCTCGATCGCCGGCTACGCGCTGCGCATCACCTACTACGCGTTCATGACCAACGCGTGGAGCGCGATCCCCTTCGAGTTTCTCCACGGGCTCACGTTCGGCATCGCCTGGGCTGCGTGCACGCAGTACGTGTATGCGGCGGCGCCACGTGGCTGTGAAGGCACGGTCATGGGACTGCTCAACGCGGTCCAGAACGGGCTCGGTCGCGGCGCCGGCACTCTCATCGGAGGCTACTTTTACCAGCACTATGGCGCACGCACCATGTGGCTCGTGACGGACCTAGGTGTGCCACTCTCGCTGCTTGGCGTGGCGTCGTTTGCATATCTCAAGAATCAGGCCGAGGTCGAGCAGGAGGAGAACCTGATCGAGATCGCTGAGATCTTTTCGCCACACTCGGCCGACCCGCAGGCGCTGACGACGCCTCGCTTCGCCGACGCGCAGCTGCACCAGAACCACAGCCAGGGCGTGGCTTCCTACGACGCCGTCTAGTTGAGTTGAAAGTAGTGAATAGATCGTGTGTCTCGTGTTGTACGGTATGTCAACCGAGCTACTGTGTACTGTAGATGAGGTATGCAGTGGCGGCTAGCGAAGAGGCACAGCAGGCTGACGCTTGTCCTGGAGCTTGTCAAACGAGCTGGTGCGTCGTCGAGGGCTGGACGGTCCGGAGGATGAGTTGCGGTGTGATGCTTCGTCGCTCGGCATCACGTGGTTGGTGGCTCGCAAGTACGGGTGGACAATGTCGAGGAACCCGCATCGAGTCTTGAGGCAGCCACCTTGCAAGATGATGCCGTGCTCAAGGTACTGTGGTGGCCGCAAGAAGATCTGGTGGCCGATCTTCTTTTCCATCATGAGTGCGTTGCGCACGAGGCTCCTCGCTCGAATAGGGACGTCCACGACTTTCTCCAAGGGCAGTCGCAGTTCACGCTCGTTCCCGCTGGCGGCCATCACGCTGCCTGCGATCTCACTCGCTGGTCGCTTCGGACTGCCTGGGCGACGAGGTGAGCCTTCTTCATCCACTATCTCCTTCTCAGAAGGAGGACTGGCGTCACCATCCAGGTCGGGGTGAACGACCATCGACTTGGCAGAAGGTCGTGCGATTGAATGGTTGATCAGGAAGCGTGAGTTGTGGTGGTGCGACGTCAGGTCCGGGTACCGAATGTGGAAGTACACGTAGCGCGCCAGGACCCAGCCGCCGATCGCGAACATACTCCACACCAGCACCGTGACAAGTGGAGACAACACGAGCCAGAGCACGGTCGAGTGCGTGTTTTGCAGTGAGTCCTGGTGCTCCGGGAACGAATTGCTGAGTGCCGTGAACTCTGCAAACGTCGACTCGTCGTGTAGACGCTGTCCGTCGGCTGCGTTCTTGGCTACCGGCAGCGCGAGGAAAGCTGATCGATGCAGGAAGCCAACCATGCCGGAGAGCATCGCGACTTCGGCTATCGTGATGTACGTGCCGTGGACGATCACAAACGCGGTCTTCTCAAACCACGCAACGAACGTGTCCCAGAGTGCGTGGATCGCGACCAGCACAAACACCCAGAAGCGGAAGAGCGAGAGTGCCGCGTGGGCCCTAGCTCCTGTCGACGTGCCCTCCTCCCGCAAAACGATCGTTGATGGGATCACGATCATCCAGTGAAGCAAGCCGGCAGCAACGATGAGCACCACGACGGGTCTGCTACGATACAACGACGAAGTCAGCACGGCTTGGCAGTCGTCTGCGGCGAAAGCAGCCTTGGTATTGGACCGTGTGACAAACGTCGTGTCGTTTGCCGCGAGCGCCTTCCACACAGGCCAGAGCATGAGCCGCGCGATTTGGAGTGCACTCCGCACGTGTAGCACGAGCAAGAAGATGTCGATCGCCACGGCGAGGACGTACAGCACACCGAAAGATGAGAAGTTGAGCTGGCTGTGGTGAACAAGCGTCATGCCGCTGCCGCCTGTTGATCCATCCAGCTTGAAACTGCTGCGCCGGTTCTCTCGGATCATGTACGTCATCCCAGAGATGTGCAGCACGTTTGCCGTGAGCCACGCCTTGTTTTGATGAATCGACGACAGTCCCGTCGCGAGATGACCAGCGAAGCTGCTGTGGTTGTACGTGCCGCTGCCGCACCCAACAAACGTCGATGTGTAGTACCCTGTACCATCGGATGGAACGAAGCCTTCGACGCAGACAGTCTTGCTGATTGGTGTACTCGTGCCAATCACGCCAAGCAGCTCAATGATCTCTGCCTCGGCATCGGAGCCAGGTGTGACAGCGTGAGCCTCCTCTGAGCTGCTTGCCACGACGTGTAGGGCACCGGTCGAATGGGACACCTTGACGAGCGTTGGTTTGTCATCCATGTTGTATCTCTGGCCGAAGAGACGTACGACGGGTGAGTGGCACACAGGTGGCTTGCGGTGGTGGAATAGCATCTTGCATGCTGCCCATGCGACGGAGTCAACGCGCACGCTGCTGCTCAATACCAGTTCGTCCATGGTCTGCCTCGATCCTCGCGGCCCGACCACGCAGTGCTTCGCGAGGATATGGGAGAAAGTCTTGCTATCGTCCGGTGTGAACGGTTGGAGGCTCTGGCACTTTTGCAGGAAGGATCCCCAGCCAGAGACGCGTTGTTTCTTGGCTAGGAACGGCGAGTCGAAGCTGTTGGTGTCGAGTACCAAAGGCTGCGACTGCAGGTGGAGAACACGAGAGGTTCCCGTGAATGAGTACGAGTCGTGAGGTCCGAGCCACACGGTCTTGAACACGACGTCGCGTACATCAAGCGAAAAGAACACAAGGATGAGCACAACGTCGATGAGCAGCTGGAGCTTCACTGGAAGCCGCGAGGATGTGCCGCGCGACATCGTCGATCGGCGATGCCCAAAAGCTCTGATGTGACCTTTCAAGATCGTCTCTTGCTACTTTCTGAAATAGACAAAGATGATATGTATATTACGTACGTAGACATGTGAAGAATCAAGCACTCCGCCATGACCTGCAGTATTAGCTGTCATCCCACGACACGTGTAGTTAGCATGAGAAATCACGCCTTCGAACAAAAGCCAGTCTGGTATATTTGGCTCAAACCCACAAAGTACTACTGTATTGTGTCCAATGCATCACAGAGGTCGCTTCGAAGAAGCTTGGCTCGAGTCTCGTTTGTTCAGCCGAACAGCACGCGCTTGGTCAACTCGGCAAACTGAGCACCACCCTGGTCGTCTTCACCCTTGATTGTTGCGCGCAGCATGCGGTCTGCTTTGCTGATCAGCGCCTCCATCAGGTACACGCTTCCACGCGCGTCCTGGCCGTAGAAGAAGAACTTGTACTGAGGACCGACATCGCCCGAAGCCATGGTCATGATGTACCGCGAAGCAAAGATTCGTTCGATGTCTGCTTGCGACGGGACTTGAGGCAGCTGGATCGCCACGGATCCAACAACACGGTTTGTCGTCCACTTGGTCTGGAATGTGCCTGCGTCCATCGGTGGGTTCGGCACGAGCTGGAACGCTGGCGCCGCTGGTGCGTACGACGGAGCAGCGTGACCTCCGCCAAAGTCCATGTCTAGCAGATCCATCGACGACGGCGGGGCGCCCCGCGCAGTGTGCTGAGGCTGCTGCGGTGGTGTCTGGTCAGAAGGTGGTGCGCTGTATTGTACTTGGTTGTTCGCGTATCCTTCGTCATCATCATCCGCCGCTTCGTTGCCCTGGTCTTCTTCATCATCACTCGTGATGCCAACAGCCGGCAAGTGGCTCACCGAGATGAACAGCTCACTCGGCTTATTGTAGACCACTGAGAGAGTGTTGAACTCCTGGAAGAGTTTCTCCTGCAAATCGGACTCGGTCATCTCCGCAAAGACCGTGATTGATTCATCGATCTGGAACTGAGCGACAATCGTGGCAGCTTGCTCCGTCGGCTGACGCTCGAGAAGACGGTAATAAAACAGAGCACGGTCACGGACGTCCTGGTGGTTGGAATCATTGATCGCCCCTTGGAGCAGGCGTCCGAACATGCTCTGCATCTCTGGTGGACGCTTGAAGAAGAGCTTCATCGATGCACTCAGTAGTTCCAGCTGCACGACAGGAGACGTCTCTTCACCAAAATCATCGATGAGCTTCTCAAGCACGTAGGGAGCACGTCGGATGTCTTGTCCAAACTCGCCAAGCATCCATACAATCGCCGCCTTCGCGGCTGACTGCTCGACTTGATTGATGATGCGCGGTAGCACAGTCAACACGTCGTGGCGCTTGTCCGGATACTTACGAAGTAGGTCCTTCATCACCACGAGGCACTCGTCACGCACATAGTCCAGGTTCATCTCCAAGAATTCCACCATCGTATCGACGATCTGGTCTTGCATCGCCGAGAGGGCCTGGGCTGCAGCCTGAGCTCCGTACGCGTCCGGCGCCTGGCCAGGGTATGCATCGGTGAGCTCCGTGAAATTGGTGCTCACTGCAATGTCCGCGATAGCTCGGATCGATCGACGAGCCAGTTCCTGGTCGACGTCGGTCACGTACTCGCTCAGTTCCTGGATGATGTCAGCTACGTTGGTGGCGTCGGCGATGAGAGCAAGGATGTCGATCTTGACATACTTGACGTGCGTCGGCTCGTTGTACCGCGTATAGAACTGGCGGTAGTCACGACCAAACACCCGTGGACGCTTGCCCACGAGCAGCAGGATGTGGTGCAGCACACAGTAGTTGATCTCGTGGGAGCCGCCGGCCATCAAAGTCAGGAGAGGCTGGCGCAATCGCTCAAAGACTTGCTCCTGGATCGCTTCCATCCGCTGCGTAAGGTGGAAAAAGCACTTAGCGGTGCCGAGCACGACCGCGCTGTTCGAGACACGCAGGCACTGCTCGAGCGTGTTCATGATGTTGAAGACCTCGTCATCACCCTGCGGCTTGTACCGCGCCACGATCTGGAGGATGTTGCACTGCCCCCACTCGTTGAAGTCCGAGATGCGTGCGAGCAAGTGCATCACGATCTGCTGGTTGATGGCGATGCCGCCTTCGTCGGCCATGATCTCGTTCAGCGCGATCAAGCAGTTGGAGACGACGCTCGGGTCGCGGTCGCGGAGCATGTTGTACAGCGTGTCGATCATGTCACTCTCCTTGATCAGATCTGGGTTGAGCGAAAAGACCTTGATGAGGCCGATCACGCCCGTCTTGCGCACGTACGCGCTCGTGTCGGTCAGCGACTGCTGCAGCGGGTCGTGGATGTACTCGAGGATCGACTCGAGCCGCAGCGAGCAGAGCGAGCGCAGCGCCAGCCCGCGCACCATCGGGTCTTCGTTTCGGCTGGACGTGATGCATTTGTTTAGCAGCCTGGCCTCCTCTGTGACAGATAATGCCGCCCACACACACGTACCAGTCGTTCAAGAGCGTGTTGATGCACATGATCGCGAGCTCCGAGTTCTTTTGTGCGTAGTTGGTGAGGTAGTGGTAGACCATCTTCTTGGTGATCAGGTCCTTGGTGTCGACGCACAGCACCATCTCGCTGAACAGCCGCGAGACGTCGATGCCCAGCGTCATGTACGCGATCACCTTTTTGATGATCTCGCGCTTGCGCTTGATATCCTTCTCGACCGTGACCTCGCGCAGCAGCTAAAGCACAAACAAGCGCATCAGTTTGCTGGTTCACAAGGGTATGTAAGAGATGGTACGACTCACGTTCTTCAATTCGTTCACTTCGCCCTTCTTCTTCGTGTCGGTAAAGTAGTTAGGGTTGCCCTTGTTGGCGCCGCCCGGGGGGGCCGGTCCGCCCGGTGGGGGAGGACCCATCCCGTGGCTCGGGCCCGACGGGTACCCGCCCCCGCTCATATTCATGCTCGAATGTCCAGGGAACATAGCGCGCGATCACCCTTCCTTACTTTGCACCGCGTGGCCTGTGTATGGGGAGTGAATGAAACAGGTGACCCCCTTCACAATGTTGCGATCCATGAGGGAGCGAGCCAAGTCGCGGTCCAAATCGACGTGGTCCACACTAATTCTGTGTCTGGCGACTCAGACTCAGGTGGGTCGAAAATACAAGATTACTATTATAGACATGCTGTGTGACCATGGTTGCCCCTGTCACTCGAGAGAGGGATTCCGCGCCACCAACTCAAAGGGACGCACAGCACTCCGGCCATGCTTAATGCGTGAAGAATGAGGTCGACTCGATGCGCCGTCGCGCGCATTTGCTTCTACTCCTCGCTTGTCGTCATGATCTTTGTCAGCTACATCATCTCTGTCACTGCGTTCACCATCCAGTCCCTTGAGCTCAGCCATCCGCGCACGGGTGCTGTGACAGATCTCGTCCTGGTCGCCGACCTCTCAAGCGCACCGATCTCCTCGACCGCAGTTCTCACGTTCGCCTTCAGCGAGGAGCTCACGTTGCGAGACTACGCGGCTGTGGTATCGCCGTTCGATGGCACTACGTCGGTCAACTCGTCGACGCAGTCAGTCACGATTTCCAGAGCAGGCGACGGGACGACCGCAGTGTTCAGGGACGTCCTCATGCTGTCGGTCACCAACCTCGTGCTACCATCTCGTTCTGGTCCGTTAAATTCAGGCAAGTTTATGATCGGTAACGAGACGCATGTATCCGCGAGTGGAGAGTTCGATCTTCCATCTGTGTGGATCCATCCCAGCGCGCTCGGTCATCCCCAAGTCTTCTTTGATCACTTGCTCAGTGGGCGCGAGACGGCATTCGCGATTGAATTCACGGCAGTGAATACTGTTCCGGCAGATGGCGCAATCCTCATCCACTTGCCGCGAATTTACACGTCGTCGGCGGCGCTAAAAGCAGTGGCGCTCGTCAATGCGACTGGGTCAGCAAGTGGTGCCATGCTCGATACGGTCGCAACAGCATTACGCGTGCATTGGGACCCAGATGCTGGTGGTGGTGGTGCTGTGGCCACCAACGCTACTGTCCGACTGGAGTTTCGTGGCTTGGAGCATCCGCTTCTCGAAGGACCGATCGGACGCTTGGTGCGACTGGAGACTATTGACGATGAAAACCATGTCATCGACCAAGGATTCGCCACCGTTTCGACCGTGCTACTGCAGAAAGCCTCGGTCATCGTCAGCGAACGTATGCTGACTCTTGCTGAGGCAACTTCAAGCGAGAACAAGAGCTACGTGATGCGTCTGAGTGCTCCTCCGCTGAGCGCCACCGGACTGGCAGTTGCTGCTTCCGTCCAGCATGACGCTGGTGTGCCCTCATCCCTGATGGTTGAACCCGCTATTGTCGTCTTCACCCTCGAAAACTGGTTCCTCGACCACGTGCTGACTGTAACCGTTGCGGACGACGTCATCGCTCAAGATCCCAACGATCGCTTCAAGATCGCTCACTCGATAATCGACCCCGCCAGTGACAACTCATTTGATCCCGTTATTGACGATCTTCAAGTGATTGTTGAAGACAACGACATCGCGCTCGTTCAGCTATCTCAACGGCAAATCGCGGTGATCGAAGGAGTCAGAAATGGCTCGTACGACATCGTCTTGACGTCTCAGCCGAAAGGTGATGTGGTTGTCATTTTGAATGCCTCTGCGCTTGTCGAAGCGCAACCCACCACGGTAACCTTCACACCCGCAACGTGGAACACGCCTCAAACGATTTTCGTCACCCCGAAGACATCAGCTGGAACCATCACAACCAGAAGTACTGCAAGTGTCAGCCACCTCGTGACTTCAGCTGATTCCAAGTTCTTCGCGGTGGTGCCCCAGTCGGTAATCCATGTCTACTTCGCACCACTGGAAGAAGTGCTCTGCTCGAAGCCGTTGTGTCCGAAGGGTTTTCGTTGTCCGACAGCTGATGACGCGATTCGGTGCCCAGTGGGGACGTTCTCGCCGCTTGGTGAAGTCGAGTGCTTCCCTTGCATAGCTGGCTTCTACTGTCCAGAGCCGACAATGGATCCGATCCCTTGTCCTACTTGGCATTTTTCGCAAACCGGAAGCACACTCTGCCTCCCCTGCCCGCCCGGCAAAGATTGTTCATCACCAAGTTCAGAAACTGCGGATTGCCCTCTCGGTCACTATAGTCTGACACAAGCTTCAAGCTGCCTACCGTGTCCTCCAGGATCGGCGTGTCCGATACCATCTTCGGCTCCTGTATCGTGTCTGCCTGGTACCTTCAGTGTTGGTGCACAGACCCAATGCACAAATTGTGCCGCGGGTTTCTACTGCCCCCAGACCTCACAGAACACGCAGCTCCCATGTCCAGTCGGATCCTACGCTGAAGCTGGTGCTGCCGTGTGCACAAGTTGTCCCGTCGGAAAGCAGTGCCCACACACGGACCAGAAAGTCGTCCAACCCTGCCCTGCTGGGACGTTTAGTCTTGGTGGTCAAGGGCAGTGCACTGGTTGTCCTGCAGGCCGAAAGTGTCCGAACGTGGATGGGAGCCAGAATGCACCGTGCCCAGCTGGTACATTCTCTGGAGAGCAAGCGACGCAGTGCTCGAGTTGTCCACCAGGCTACGCGTGCCCCGACCCCGCAATTACGACGCCAATTCCCTGTGCGCCTGGCTCCTTCAGTACCGGTGGTGCGACTTCGTGCATTCCCTGCTCTCCAGGGTACGCGTGTCCTGATACGACAACCAATCAGAGGACTTCTTGCGCTGCTGGAACGTTTTCGACAGGAGCGACGGCGACATGCGAGCCGTGCCCCGCTGGGTATTCGTGTCTTTTCACCAACAGCTCAAGCTTCTCTGTCTGTCCGCCTGGGTGGTATTCACTCACAGGAAGTTCGGCGTGTGTGGAATGTCCGCGTGGCTACTTTTGTGACGTTCCTTACGAGCCCCCGAAGAATTGCTCAGTCGGGTCCTACAGTTTGAAGGCGTCAACGGCTTGTATTCCGTGTGATCCAGGGTATGAGTGCCCTCGCTCCGACCAGTTGCCGCAGCCGTGTCCAATCGGCTACTTCAGTGAAGGTGGAGTTGCAAACTGTCGCGCATGTCGTCCAGGGTACAAGTGCGGCCTCGCGTCCACCTCTTCAACGCCTCCGGAGGACGCATGTCCCATGGGTGGTTACTGCAATCCACCAACAACGTTTTTCCTGTGCCCTGCAGGTACGGTCGGCAACGTCACTGCTGGCGAGGTAAGTCATTGATCGCTGCTTTATTTCTTTATTCAGCCAATGCTGATGCTTGCTGGATCGTAGAGCGTTGATCATGCTTGCGCAGCATGCCCCGAAGGATTTTTCTGTGAGATGGGAAGTACTCCTTTGACCACGCAGAACTGCCCAAGTGGATTTTACTGCCCTCTTGGAACGAAGCGAGGTACGCAGTTTCCATGCCCAGCAGGAACGTACAATCGCCTCCCGAACCAGGCGAGCATTGAAGCTTGTCTACCGTGTCCCACCGGCTTCTACTGCGATGATGGTTCAGCAGATCCAGTGGTTTGCCCACAAGGATACTTCTGCCTCGAGAAAACCGAGTCATCTAGCCATTATCCGTGTCCGGCTGGTACATATAGCGGTGAGCGAACAGGGTTGACAGGCGCGGCTCAATGCAAGGCGTGTGAGATCGGCTCGTATTGTCCAGAAGCCAGCAGTGCGCCGACTGCGTGTCCGGCTGGAACCTACAATCCGAAGTCAGGAGCAGCTGGGCTCCACGAATGCCTGGATTGTCCGCCTGGCTGGTCTTGCCCACGTGTCGGTCAGTTCGAGTACGTTGATCGCTGCGCCAAGGGCCACTACTGTCCCAGCGGAACCGTGGTAGCCACTGACTCGCCGTGCCCGGCTGGTACCTACACGGAACGAATTGATCTCATCCGCGTCGAAGACTGTACGATTTGCCCGCTTCGACATGCGTGCCCTCAAGGCACCGGCGGCGAGACCCAGACAATGTTGGATTGTGGGGCAGGCTTCTTCTGTCCGAATGGTACAGCGTACGCGAAGCAGTTTCCGTGTCCTCCAGGAACGTGGAGCTCCAGCACCGAGTTGGCCGTTGCATCCGAGTGCGAGATCTGTCCCGTCGGCAAGTACTGCGGCGGAGGAAAGTCGATGATAGATGGAGCCTGCAGCCCAGGCCACTACTGCCCGCTCGGAACACCGTCACCGATCAGGTTTCCGTGCCCAATCGGGACGTTTTCTTCCAAGACTTCGTTGTTCGAACCATCACAGTGTGACGATTGTCCACCAGGATACTACTGTCCCGCCGGCTCAGTCGCACCGATACCGTGCAAGCCGGGTACCTACACTGCACTCAACAATACCAAGAGCGTTGGTCCAGGAACGTCATGGCCGGAGTGTATCGTGTGCCCCGCTGGATACTTCTGCACAGACGCTTCGACAGCCCCAGTTCCGTGTGGTAGAGGAAGCTTTTCGACGGAGGGTTCAAAGAGCTGTAGCAAGTGTGAAGCTGGATACTTCTGCAGCAGTGATACAACGAGCGACGTCAACATGCGAAGAGATGTGGCGAGTTGGGTGACACCGGGATCGCTTTACGGAGCGTGTTACAACGGAACGTACTGCACTCCGGGGAGTGATCGTGAACCAGCACTCGAGATCGACGCGTGCCCGAGGGGGTACTTCTGTCCTAAAGCCACCCCTGCACCGGTGATCTGCCCGGCTGGAACACACAGCAATCTCACGGGACAAGATGAAATGAGCGACTGCATCCCCACACCTGCTGGATTCTTCAGTCTGGAAGGAGCGCTGCAACCGACGGGTGTTTGTAGCCCAGGTTTTTACTGCCCAGAACGTTCGACCTCCCGGACTCAGATACCGTGCCCTGCGCGATACTACCTCAATCGAACAGGCGGTCAAAGCGAGGAAGACTGTGCAGTATGTGTCGCCGGTGCGTATTGTCCACGAGGATCCGCGTATCCGATTGATTGCCCCACTGGATTCTACTGCCGCACTGGAGTGTCTCTACCGGAACCGTGCCCGATTGGGACGTATTCAAACGCGACTGGGCTCAGGCAGGTTGAAGGATGTCTCTCGTGCCCGCCAGGAATGTTCTGCGACTCGACAGGTCTCACGGTTCCTCGCGGACCTTGCGACCCAGGTTACTATTGTACAATCGGATCGTATACTTCGGCGCCGATGAGCTACGAGACGTCTCTCTTTGGAGTGACGAATCGCCATGTCGGTGGCCAGTGTCCTCGAGGATCCTACTGCCCGCTGGGCTCCGCGTTTCCGACTCCGTGTCCACCAGGGACGTTCAACAACTTTACTGGACTCGAGACCGCGACGCAGTGCGTTCTCTGCCCATCAGGCAAGTACTGCGAGACGCCAGGCCTGGTTTTGCCCACAGGAGACTGCTTTGCCGGGTACTACTGCACTGGTGGAGCTCGTATTCCCACTCAAGTCTCAACTCCTGCTGGTCACTTCAGTGGCAACGGAACCGTCGACCCCACGCCGTGTCCTCCTGGGCAGTTTAACGTGTTCGACAAGCAGGAACAGTGCCTCGTGTGCCCCGCCGGTTTCTTCTGTGGCTCTCCTGGCACTGTGCGACCGACAATTTGCCCGGCAGGAAGCTACTGCCCACCGGCTACAGCGCTGCCGATCAGATGTCCACCAAGCACATTCAGTGAGCTGGACGGTCTCATCTCCGTCGACCAGTGCGAGTCTTGTCCAGCAGGTTACTATTGTGACTCGTTTGGACTAGTCGCTCCAAGCGGCAAGTGCTTCGAAGGATTTGTGTGCTCCGGTGGATCCCCAGTCGCAAATCCCGTCAACCGAGATTTTGGGTATGTATGCCCTGCTGGCCATTACTGCCTGTCCGGTTCTGGTGCACCAACACAATGTCCTAAAGGATCGTTCCGGGCAACGTCTGCCGGAGTCTCACTCGGGTCGTGCAGCTTGTGCCCCGGTGGCTCGTATTGCGGGGAAAACGCGCTGGTCAGTCCATTCGGCCCGTGCAGCGAAGGTTATTTCTGCACTCTCAATGCGAGCTCAGCGATGCCGACCGACACGACCACCGGTGATGCCTGCCCGCAAGGGTTCTATTGCCCAAGCGGTACAACAGATCCGATCAAGTGTGCAGCAGGAACGTTTGCGGCATCAAGAGGGCAAGCTTCGTGTACCACGTGTCCAGAAGGCTTTTACTGCGACGGGGTGACTACCGATCGATACTTCGATTGTCCAGCTGGAAACTACTGCCCTCAAGGTACAGCAGCGATCTCGAAACCATGTCCGATCGGTTCATACAGCTCGTCGACGAGACTGGTGAACTCATCACAGTGCGTCTTCTGCGACCCTGGATCCTACTGCACAGGTGAGGGAATGACAGCCCCAACTGGACCGTGTGCTCCAGGTTTCTTTTGCCCGAGTGGTTCGGAAGACGCATTTGGAAAGACGAAGCACAATGTAACGCATCCGTGTCCAAGAGGCTCCTTTTGCCCACTCGGCACGTACGTGCCGACCCCGTGTCCTCTCGGAACGTACTCGAACGAGCTGGGACTCTATTCTGAGCAGCAATGCTTACCGTGTGAGGTTGGTACGTTTTGCAGTTCCATGGGCTTGACGGCACCGTCGGGCCCGTGCTCTCCAGGCTACTTCTGCAAGCGCCAGAACTCCTCTCCCACTCCGCTCGTTGGTGTTGGCACCGTCGCGGGTTTGGAAGTTGGCGGCGACAAGTGTCCTGTTGGTTCGTTCTGCCCGGCAGGCACGTCCCATCCTCGCCCATGTCCAGAAGGTTCATACTCGGGTCAGGCTGGGACCGTCGAGTGCAGCGCGTGCCCCGCAGGATTCTTCTGTCCTCTTGGAAGCTCGAGCTACTCAACAAACGTGTGCCCTCAAGGGCACTACTGCCCCACTGGCACCAAGAGGCTATTCGAGTTCCCGTGTGTTCCTGGAACATTCGGTAATCGAACAGGACTACAAGATCTGACACAGTGCACTCCAGCGCCAGGTGGGATGTACATCGAAGGTTTCGCTGCGATAAAGCCGACCGGTTTCTGCAGGAGCGGATTCTACTGCACGAGAGGTTCGACATCCAGCACTCCAGCAACTAATGACACAACTGGTGGTCCATGTCTTCCCGGCACAAACTGTCCTGAGGGATCGGCTATGCCGATCGTGTGCGATGCTGGATTCTACTGCTCCTCAACAAATACCGAAAGGGCTCTCCCGTGTGCTCCCGGATTCTACTGTGTGCAAGGCTCGTACACCGCAACTCCAACTGGTCAAGTGAACGCCCTCGGAATTATCGGCGACGTCTGCACAAAGGGACACTACTGCCCGGCCGGAACCAGCAACCCCATCCCGTGCCCTCCTGGAACGTTCTCGGGGAACACGCAAAACGACGATATAAGCCAGTGTTTTCCGTGTCCTCCAGGGTTCGTATGCACCGTTTCCGGCGTCGTCACTCCGTTCGAGAAATGCCCAGGTGGATTTCATTGTCCCGGTGGTGAACGTGAAGCGACCCAACGCTGCCCGCGGGGCCACGAATGTCCCGAGGGTAGTTCTGAACCGCGGCCGTGTCCACCTGGATCTCATAGCGACGAGGAAGGTCTCGCGTTGTGCAAGCTGTGTCCTGAACGCCACTACTGTGAAGTCGGAACTGTGACACCGCAGCCGTGCCCTCGTGGATTCTACTGCCCGATTCAGACTCCAGCACCCACGAGATTCCCGTGTCTTCCAGGCTCCTTCAGCAACAACTCAGCACTAGGAAGTGCTGCCGAGTGCGATAAGTGTCCGCCAGGCAAGTTCTGTTCCGGAGCGTCACCTACTGATCGACCGTCTGGTGACTGTGGTCCTGGCCACTACTGCGCTGGTGGTGCGGTGGAGCCGCGACCTGAGGACGGAATAACGGGTGGCCGCTGCTCTGGTGGTCACGTTTGCCTGGTTGGTGTGTCGCTGTCGACACCAGTTGATGGCATCACTGGCTACGCATGTCAGCCTGGATTTTACTGCCCGCCAGGATCGAGTGTACCCATCAGGTGCGCCAAGGGCTCATATAATCCGTTCGAGAAGCACGACGCTTGCTTGCCGTGTCCTGCTGGTGGATATTGTGACACGTCTTCTATTGCTCCGATCCCGTGCCCAGCTCGGTACTACTGCCCAGAAGCGACAGTGGAGCCCGTGCTGTGCCCAGCTGGAACTTATGGAGACGTAAACGGACTCGAGTCTGCAACTCAGTGTGCTCCGTGTGTTGCCGGCAAGTTCTGCATCACTGGAACAGTGACGGCATCATGTGCTGCCGGATACTACTGCAAGCTCTTCAACGTTGAGCCGAATCCGTCATTCAACTTTTCAGCCGAGGCCATCGCCAACAAGATTGAAGGTTTTGACTATGGGGGGCCATGTCCGATCGGTCACTACTGTCCCGAAGGTGTGCTCGATCCGATGCCGTGCCCAGATGGCACAGCCCGCCTCGAAACTCATGGAACAAGCGTCGACGACTGTGGTCCGTGTCCTACTGGAAAGAGCTGCGAGAACGGAGCACATACTGTTCCTTGCCCGCCCGGATTCTACTGCGCTCCTGGTCAGAGCGCTGTCGCTTGTCCGTCTGGGACATTCAATTCGCTTGATGGAAGAAGCAAACTCGAAGACTGCCTCCTGTGTGACGCCGGTAAGCTGTGCAATCGCACCGCGGTGATCGAACTCTCGGCTATGTACGACTGCCCTTCGGGCCACTACTGTCCAGTCGGAAGCCAAGTGCCTCTGCCTTGTCCAGCTGGCCGATTCCGCCGAGTCAGTGGAGGAAAAATTGTCGAAGACTGTGAGGTTTGCACCGGTGGCTCCTACTGCGAGGTCGGAACGGTCGAGCCCGTTGTTTGTGAGACCCGAACGTACTGCCCTCACGGCGTAGGCGAGGCACTCCTTTGTCCCGGGGGCTCCTACTGCAGCTACAATTCGACGTCTCCAACAGTTTGTGCTGGTGGTTTCTATTGCCCACCAGAAGCTGCATCGCCAATCGAGTGCCAGCGAGGATTTTACTGCCCCCAAGGCTCGGTCCTTCCCATGGCATGTCCCTTTGGGTATATCGGTCGCGTGACTCCACTCCACGGTGTGTTGACTCGTCTCGGTGACGCATGTGAACCGTGTCCTCCTGGGACTTACGGTGTTGACCCCAATCGAACAGTGTGTGAAGTGTGCCCGGAAGGATACGTGTGCCTGGAGGCAACACGATCAAGTCGACCCAAGTCAAACGAAGAAGACAATGGATACCCTTGTCCTCCAGGTCACTACTGTCCGAACGGCACCGCTCTCGAGGTTCCATGCCCCAGTGGCTCGTATCAGCCCAACTACTTCGCTTCGAACGCGTCAGCATGTCTTTTGTGTCCAAAAGACTCTTACCAGAGCCGAGTCGGCCAGCCGAGCTGTCTTCCGTGCTCGAAGAGCGCGTTTGCCGCAGCCGGTGCGACACGATGTACATGCAAAGGAAGTCACCGTGCGTTCCAGATGACCGATGGCTTTTGTATCTGCGAGCCTGGGTACGAATTCTACGATCAAGACATGGTGCTTCGAAGTGACGAAGACAATGATATTGATTGCCAGCCGATCGTCTATGACCGCTGCGGCTCGAGCGAGATTCGATCAGATGCAGGTGGCTGCATTTCTGCGTCTCAAGTATCATGCGACAAGAGTTGTGCCGACGGAACGGGAACGCTGATCGCCAGCGTTGGGGTTTGCCAGTGCGACAAGCAAACCGACCTTGACACGGTGTGTGACAAGAGGTGCAGAGACTCAGCGGTCCAAATCCATGTCAACGCGACCACTGGGGAGCTACAGCTATTCGATCCCATCACTCGTCGGATTGCACCTCTCACGGGTGAAGCATCAGCGTCGATCATATCGAGAGTATCATGCGGCACAGCGGGGTCGGGGTGCCAGCTGCACTCTCTGGCAATCAGCTCGAGCGGTTTTGCTGGCTCGTTTGATCCACCCGCAGTTGCATCATCATCCCTGGATCAGTCGAAGACTCGACAACGTCGGTTGGGGTCAGCCACCACGATTGAGAATCCTATGTTGTGCCTCTCCGTCGGTCAAGGAGTGTTGTTCGACCTCTCGACTCCTGGATCGTATCCGATCTACATGAAGGACTCGATGCTGAACACAAACCCGAGCTTTGATTTCGGTGCGTTCCGCGCGCTCGCCTCGCGAATCAAGTCCAACACGTCAACAGTGACCGCGTTCGCTTTTTCCTTCACCGAACCTGGCACCTACGTCTTCGGAAACTCTCTCAATGGTGCAACCAGGACTGTGGTCACCGTGATGCGAGCCGGGACGACGTGTCCAACGGAAGCAGCGATCATGCCGCTGAATGAAATGAACCTCATCGCAGTGAGCGCAAGGCGACGAACAGATGATATTATCATGGCACCAGATTGGGGGCTGATCGGCGGCATCTTGGGAGGGCTGGTTGGGATGGTTGTATCAGTGATCGCTGGCATGTACTACTTCCGAACGAAGAGCTGGTCGGCGTCGAGCTTCCGGAAGCGTGCAATCGGCTACCGTGCAGCAAGCAAGGCTGCTGATCTCTCTACTCTGCATACCAAGGGTGCTGCGACTGCAGGCAACAAGGACGCCGAATCTGCGACCTCGGCTCAAGATGGAGCAGCACCTGCGCTGACTTCGGATGACTCCAAGCCAGGACTTCTTGGTTCTCCTCGCTGGTCGAAACAGCAGACCGGCCAACTACCAGTGGACACGCGTGGTGTGTTGCATCCTTGGGACGAAGAGGACCCAGACTTGAGTGATCTCTCGGATCGGCTCCAGTCGCATCACGAAGCGGTGACCAAGTTGTTTGATGACCAAAAAGGAGACGTGAAGACGCTACTACAGCACCTGCAAGCCGAAGCAAGTGAGCTGAAAGAGATGATTCGCGCGTCTCTTGAGACAGTGTCGCACACCAAGGATAAAGAGCCAGCTCATGTTCTTGACAAGAACTCGCAAACCGATCAAGCGGGTGCCCTCCACGTCGAAGGAGTGGAAACGCCCGCATCAACCCACACGGCCTTGTCCATCTCATCAGGTGAGCAAGCGAACCTGGTGAACCTGGCATCATCACATGTACTTGTAAGGAACGATACGCGGCGCGCAGAGTCAACCATGATCGGGGATCAACTCGAGACGACCACGGTCACTGAGAGAACGCCACGAACGTTTGATGGCCTCACACCGCGTGACAAGCTGAAGGCACAGGCGGCCAAAATGCACTTACTTCGACAAGCCATTCTCCCATTGGAGAGTGAGAAAGCTGCATTGGAACTGAAGTTCGCGCAAGAAGAAGAAGATATTGAGAACGAGTACCTTGAAGAGTTGAAGCAACTCGAGGAACAGTTCGCGTTCATTGACGAGGAAGCGACCGGCGACGAAAGTTTACCACCCCCACTCGCCGACTTTCCAAAAGAGGCTCCCCTTGAAACCTCTCCACCAGAACACTTCACAAGTCGACCGGAGACCGCATCGCCACCGCCACGAATTTCAAACCTTGACCTCGAATTTCAACTTCGTGAGGAATTAGCGGCCGAGATGCAGGCGATCGACGCCGAGCTGGAACGCGAGAAGCAGCGCGTGTCTGACGAGATCGCGCGGCAGCAGCAGCAGCTGACCAGCTCACTGCAGGAGACTGCGCAGCGCAACGCGCACGACCTGGAGCAGCTACTGACCGACTGCCAACGTGCACATGAAGAAGAGTCGCGGAACCTGAAGCGCAGTCTA